>PVIY010049999.1:0-16423 GCA_004026745.1 Myrmecophaga tridactyla
TCTAGCCGAGAGAGAAACTGTGACTGTGTTCGCCATGTGCCTTTCCAGATGAGAGAGAAACCCTGAACTTCATCGGCCTTCTTGAACCAAGGTATCTATCTTTTCCCGGATGCCTTTGATTGGACATTTCTATAGACTTGTTTTAATTGGGACATTTTCTCGGCCTTAGAACTGTAAACTAGCAACTCATTAAATTCCCTTTTTAAAAGCCATTCCATTTCTGGTATATTGCATTCTGGCAGCTAGCAAACCAGAACAAGTATAGAGTGATAAATCCACAAATCAAGGAACACTGGCAGCCACCAAAGCTGGAAGAGGCAAAGCATTGATTCTCCTCTGTGCAGGGAGTGTGTCTTTGCTGACACCTTGATTTTGAACTTTCAACCTCCACAACTGTGAAAGAGTTAATACTGTTTTTTTTTGTTTTTGTTTTTGAGCCACTAATTTTGTAGTAATTTGTTTTGGCAGAAACAGGAAATTAATACAAGCTTATTACCTATGTCTCTGTGATTTTTTTGTTTTTGTTTTTGTTTAGTGGTTGTATAGATTTTACATCATCCCCCTTTAACCTATTACAGTATCCCTTCAAATAGTATCTCTTCACATATAGTATAAGAAGCAAATAACAGTGTACTTCTATTCTTCCTTTCCCTTGTGCTACTGTAATACATTTTAATTCTACTTATATTATACACCCCACCATGCACAGTTACTATTTTTTGCTTTAAATAGTCAATTATATCTTCTTTTTAATGCAATTTTATTGTGATATATTCACATATACCATGTAATCATCCAAAGTATACAATCAGTGGCTCACAGTATCATCATATAGTTGTACATTCATCAACACAATCAACTTTGGAACATTTTCATTACATAAAAAAGAATACCCCAAACAGCCCAAACCCCTTATCACCTTGTATTAGTTAGGGTTCTCTAGAGAAACAGAATCAACAGGAAATATTTGTAAATATAAAATTTTAAAAAGTGCCTCACGTAACCGTGGGAACACAGAGTCCAAAATCTGTAGGGCAGACTGTGAAGCTGATGATTCTGATGGACGATCTGGACGAATTCCACAGGAGAGGCTTGCCGGCCGAAGCAGGAAGAGAACCTGTCTTTTCTGAATCCTCCTTAAAAGGCTTCCAGTGATTAGATTAAGCACCACTCATTACAGAAGACACTCCATAACAAATGGAATCAGCTGTGGGTGTAGCCAACGTGATCATGATCTAATTCTATGAAATGTCCTCATCACAACAGACAGGCCAGCACCTGCCCAACCAGACAAACAGGTACCACCACTTGGCCAAGCTGACACATGAATCTGACCATGACACACCCCTATTGTTTATTTATTTATTATCTTTATTTCCATATTCATCTGCTCATAGGCTTGATAAAGGGAGTGTCAGTCACAAAGTTTTCACAGTCACATGGTCACTGTAAGTGTTACATAGTTATACAGCCACCTTCAAGAATCAAGGCTACTGGATTACAGTTCAGCAGTTTCAAGTATTTTCTTTTAGCTATTCTGATACACTAAGAAACTAAGAAGATATCTATATAATGAAAAGAATAACTTCCAGGATTACCTCTGGACTCTCTCTGAAATCACTTAGCCACTGAAAGTTTATTTTGTTTCATTTCTTTTCCCCCATTTGGTCAAGAAGTCTTTCTCAATACCTCAATGCAAGGGCCAGGCTCATCTCTGGGAGTCATGTCCCACATTGCCAGGGAAGCTTATATCCCTAGGAGTCGTCCTATGTAGTGTGGGGGGCAGTGAGTTTATTTGCAGAGTTGGCTTAGAGAAAAAGCCACATCTGAGCAAGCAAAGAGGTTCTTTGAGGGTGACTTGTAAGCATAATTTTAAGCAGGCTTAGCTTCTCCTTTGTAGGAATAAGTTTCATAAGGGGAAGCCCCATGATTAAGGCTTGGCTTATTATATTGGGAGTTCCTATTGCTTGCAAGAATACCAGGAGTTCCCCAGGTGGGGAAGTTTAATATTTCCATATTTTTCCCTGGTCTGTGAAGGGACTTTGCAAATAGTTTTTAATTTTCTGCCCAAATTACTCTGGGTATTCCATTAACCTGTAGAAAGTAGTAAGTTCTCATCCCCTATTTAAGGTTCTATTTGATTATGTTGTTTGAGTAAACTGACCATATAGGCTAAATAAGATTGTGTTACAGAAACTACAAATTTTGTGCCAAATAGATATCTCTTCCTTTGATCTCACATAGAATTTGAAGTTTTAAAATATAGTCGCTATCATCCTTTACCTTGTATTCTGATTTACCTTAGTTGTAACAGGATCAGTTTTATTCATATCTCTAATCTAAGTGTGATCTCTTTTTCTGCTTCTTTAACAGTTGCCAGTTGGGCGTAATGCTGACTTTCAGAGCTGCAGAACTCTAACTCTGAGTCTCAGCTCTCACACAGATACCCAAAGTTCCAGGGAACAACCAGGTTATACACAAAGAACTCAGCTTCTCAGAATTTAGAAAGAATAGTTATGTGTTAGGAATAGATGTGACTGCTGTAAGAGCTTACAATCTAAGAACCTTTACGGTAGGCTTTAGAGAATATTCATACATCTAAATTGTTGACTGCCCATTCTCTGCTCACATTCTAACTCCTGATAATCTGTGCTTTCAAATTCAGTTCTCAAAGTTTGCATATTATAGCTAATCCATATTAGTGAGGTGTTATGATGTTTGTCTTTTTTGTTTCTAGCTTATTTCACTCAACATGATGTCCACAAGGTTTATTCACCTGGTGGCATGCCTCATAACTTCATTCCTTCATGCAGCCACTCAGTCTTCCGTTGTATGTATACACCATTGATTGCCCTTTTATTCATTGGTTGATATACCCTTAGGCCACTGGCATCCTTTGCAGATCTTCAATACTGCTGCTATAAAGACCAGTGTGCAAATGTTCATTGGTGTCTCTGCTTTCAATTCTTTCGATTATATACCTACTGCAGGATCATATGGCAACCCTAAACTTAGCCCTGGAATCACTACCATTCCCTCCAAGGGGCTGCACCATTCTTTTTCCCTACCAACAGTGAATGGGTACATCTCTCTCCACATTTTCTTCAGCACTTGTATCCTTCTGTTTATTTTTTAAACGGTTTAATTCATACACCACGCAATCCATCCTAAGTAAACAATCAATGGCTTCTGGTATAATCACATAGTTATGCATTTACCACCACCATCTATATGACAACATTTCCATTTCTTCTGCAAGGAAGATAGAAGAGGAAAAAAAAGAAGAGCAATTTAAATAAATAAATAGAAAGAAGAAACAACAATCACAGGAGAAAGAATCCCCTATCCTTCCCTTACATCCCCCTCTTTTTGACATTTAGCTTTGATATATTGGCTTTGTTACAATTAATGGAGGTATATTACAATATTAATGTTAACTATAGACCCTAGTTTGCATTGATTGTATTTTTTCCACATAAAATCCCATTTTCAATACCTTGCAATGTTGACATTCATTTGTTCTCTCTCATGTAAAAACTCTCTTTTATTTTTACATTTAATCACCATAATTGCCCACTCTAGGTTTCAGTAAGTTATACAGCCCCAGTTTTTATCTTTGACATTTCCTTTTGCTTTCCTACATGCCGCTACCTTCCTCTTTACTTTCAACCCATTTTTGTCCTTGGGTCTAAAGTGAGTTTCCTATAGACAGCATATATATAGGTCTTGGTTTTTAATCCATTGTGCCAGTCTATGTCTTTTGACTGGGGAGTTTAATGCATCAGCACTCAATGCTGTCATTGTAAAGATAGTGCTCTCCTCCACCATCCTATCTTACTCTGTATGTCATTTCTTTTTTTTTTCTCTCTTTTTACCTTTACTGATAATCTTCATTTCTATACTGTTTTCCAGACCTGTGTCTCTTTATCTCTCCTGTCCTTTCCCATCTGACTGTAGCACTACCTTTAGTGTCTCTTACACTGCAGATCTCCTGTTTATAGAGTCTCTCAGTGTCTGTTTGTCTGAAAATATTTTAACATCTCCCTCATTTTTGAAGGACAGTTTTGCTGGATATAGAATTTTTAGTTGGCAGTTTTTCTCTTTCAGTATCCTAAATATATCTACTACTGCCTTCTTGTTGCCATGGTTTCTGCTGAGTAATCCACACATAGTTTTATTGAGCTTTGCACATATGTGATGGATCGCTTTTCTCTTGCTGATTTCAGAATTTGCTCTTTGTCCTTGACATATGACAACCCGATAAGGAAGTGTCTTGGACTAGGTCTATTCAGATCTATTCTGTTTGGAGTATGCTACTTAATATGATAGACCAGAAATGGAACAGCTTTTAAAAAGGGGAATTTACTGAGTTGCAAGTTCACAGTTCTAAGGCCATGAAAATGCCCAAATTAAGGCAAAGCTATTAAAAATTTCAAATTAAGGCATCCTGGGGAAGATACCATAGTTCAAAAAGGCCGATGATATTTGGGCTTTCTCTCTCAGCTGGAAAGGCACATGGCAACGTCTGCTAGCTTTCTCTGCAGGAATCTTTAGTGGCTTCCCCTGGGGCATTTTCTTTCTTCATCTCAAATGGTCTCTGGCTGTGTAGTGTCTGTTGGTTCTGGTGGCTCTAAAGCTTTTTCCAAAATGGTTCTCTCTGAAAGGGCTCCACAATGCAGCTCCACCTTGAATAGGTGGAGACACATCTCCTTGGAAACCATCTAATCAAAAGGTACCACCCACAATTGGGTGGTCATATCTCCATGGAAACAATAAGAAATGTTTCCACCCAGCAATACTGAATGAGGATTAGAGGACATGGCTTTTCTGGTGAACGTAATAACTTCAGAGGCTCAGTTACTCTTCTTGAATCTGTAATTTTTTGTCTTTCATAAAAGTTGGGACATTTTCAGTGATTATTTACTCCATTATTCTTTCTGCCCCTTTCCCCTTCTCTTCTTTTAGGACACCCATTACTCATATATTCGTGTGCTTCATGTTGTCATTCAGTTGCCTGAAACCGTGCTCATATATTTCCATTTTTTTCCCTATCTGTTCTTTTGTGTGGAGGATTTCAGATGTTCTGTTCTCTAGTTTACTAATCCTTACTTCTGCCTCTTCAAATCTTCTGTTGTATGTCTTTATTGTGTTTCTCATCCCTTCTATTGTGCCTTTCATTCCCATAAGTTCTGTCATTTGTTGTTTCAAGCTTTTGAGTTCTTCTGCATGGTCACAGACTGTCTTCTTTATATCCTTCATCTCTTCTGCAATATTTTCTTTCACCCCATTTATTTCATTTTTTATTTGATTTAGAAGATTTGTTTGACAATTGTGCTGGTTAGAAAAGCCATGTTTTAATCCTAAACCCATTTTATAAATCCATCTATTTCTTCTGATCCCTATTCAGGACTGTATGTTTGAATCTGTAATTAGATCATCCCCCTGGAGATGTGACTCAATCAAGAATGGTTGTTAAGCTGGATTAGGTGGAGATGTGTCTCTACCCATTCGGGTGGGTCTTGATTAGTTTACTGGAATCCTATAAAAGAGGAAACATTTTGGAGAAAGCTAGAAATTCTGAGAGAGCAGAGAATGACATAGCCATGAGAAGGAGAGAGCTCACCAGCTAGTGACCTTTAGAGATAAAGAAGGAAAATGCCTCCCAGGGAGCTTCATAAAACAAGAAGCTAGGAGAGAAAGCTAGCAGATGATGCTGTGTTTGCCACATGCCCTTCCACTTAAGAGAGAAACCCTGAACTTCATCGGCCTTCTTGAACCAAGGTATCTTTACCCAGATACCTTAGATTGGACATTTCTATAGACTTGCTTTAACTGGGACATTTCCACGGCCTATAAACTGTTAACTAGCAACTTATTAAATTCCCCTTTTTAAAAGCCATTCCGTTTCTGTTATATTGCATTCAGGCAGCTAGCAAACTAGAACAGATTTTGCTACCAGAAGCAGGGTGCTGTTGCAGTTTGCAAATACCAAACATCTTGGAACAGCTTTTTAAATGGATAAGGGGGAAAATCTGGAGGAGTTGTGAGGAGCTTTATAGAAAAGGCCTAGAATGTTTTGAAGAGAATCTTGGTAGAAATGTGGACTCTAAAGATACCTCTGACCAGGCTCTAGACAGAAATGAGACATGTGTCATTATAAACTGGAAGGAAGGCCATCCTTGCTTTAAAATGGCAGATAATCTGGCAAAGTTGACTAGTGGCTTTGGCTGGAAGGCAGATTTTAAAAGCCATGACCTTGGATATTTAGCAGAAGAGACTTCCAAATTAAATGTGGAAAGTGTAGCCTGGTTTCTCCTCACAGTTCAAAGTGAAATGCGACAGGAAAGAGATAAGCTGAGAACTGAACTCTCGGATACAAAGAAACCAGAAATTGAAGCTCTGAAAAATTCTTGGCCTCCAGAAAAGGAGACCCCAGAGAAAAGTTCCCCACATGAGGATTTAACCAAATGTAGAAGCAGCCAGCCATTTCAGCAAAAGCCAGCATCAGGCACGGAGTTATCCAGGAAGGATTTGTAGAAACTTATGTCTGATGGGCACAATCCAAGGCTACTGCATAGAAAGCCAACAAGAATGTTACAGGATCTGTATAAAGAGAACCACTGCCAGTCAGGACTGAGAGGGACAGAGAAGGGACACATTGGAGGAAAAATAACTTCAGAGGCAAAACCATGGAGACTGAGGTCTGAAGTCAAGAAGCCTCTGGCCAGGAGAGCGGACCCACCCAAGCTCGTGGAGAGGGTGAGTTTGCCCCAAAGGCAGAGGATGGGCCTTCTACCTACTTGCAGTGGAAGAGTCATGCCTCCCCAGGCCTTGGAGAGGGTGAAACACTTTCCTTGGGGTTTGGGGAGAGCCTGGCTGCCACCACATGGAGGGGTTGAGCGTGTGCCCCGGAGAAAGCAGAGAGCGTGGGTGTAGCCCCAGTGCTTGGAGAGGGTGGAGCCAAGAAAAAGGTGGCCTACCCAATGTCCCCCAAGGTTGTGTTCAGAGAAAGGCAGTCCTCTGCATAGGCCTTTGGAAAACGTGGGACTGCAGCTTTCTAAAGCCCCAAAGATAAATGACTCTCAGTCTTTAAAATCTAATGAACTTTGTCCTGTGGGTTTTTGAAACTGTATGGGTCTGGTGACCCCTGTGTTCCTTCCTCCCAATGGAAATGAGTATATGTACCCTGTGACTGTTCCTCCTTTGTATGTTGGCAGCAAATAACTTGTCCTGTGTTTCACAGAGTCAGAGTATAATTGTGCCTTAGAGCAGACCATGCATGTAACTAACTTTGATAGGAGTTTGTACTGTGTCTAACTTTGTATTTCATTTGTACTGCTATTGAAATGGTTTAAGGATTTCTGATATTGTGATACATATAGCACAGCATCTCAGAATTTAGAAATACAATTACAACTCTGGACTAAGTGTGACTGCTATAAAATCTTACAATTTAGGCTCCAATTTTCTTATAATTTTTTTTTTTTTTTAACATGGGCAGGCACCGGGAATTGAACCCAGGTCCTCGGGCATGGCAGGCAAGCATTCTTACCTGCTGAGCCACCGTGGCCCACCCTCTTATAATTATTTTTTAAAAGAGACCATACCATGTTTATTCTTTTATTTCTGGCTTATTTTGCACAACACAATGTCCCCAATATTCACTCACTTCATTGCGTGCCTCATGACTTTGTTCCTTTCTGTAGCCACACAGTGTTCCATCATGTGTGTACATCATAGTTTGCCATTCTGCTTCTCAGGCATTGTACTCTTTGGTCCCCTCCATCTATTGAGCATCATGGATAATGTCCAAAATAAGCAAACCATGTCTTACAGTGTCCATACTTGTTTGTACAATCATCAGCACTCTCAATTTTAGATGGTTTTTGTTTGTCCAAAGAGAAAAAGAACCAATAAACACATTTTCTCCAAATATCAAATCTAACCCCCTCCTTATCACTTATCTGTCCCCCCCAATTTTTACCCCTGGTATTGCTGTGGTACTGTTGATGTCTTCCTGTTAACTATAGGCCGTAGCATGCAATATTAGTTGTAGATATATAACTATAGATATAGATACCCCCTGTATCTCTCTATTGTTAACTCTTTGTACAAAATCAAACTTAGAAGTAGCTTGTACAAGGACTTATTTATAATTGTAGAGTTAATCAGACTCTTTATGACTTTTAATCCTGTTCATCTTCAATATGGCAATGTTACTTATAACCCTACTACTAAACTACCTTCACTTCTCCCATTCCCTTTCATTTAAGTTCAACCTCACTTGGTAACTTTTCACCCATCTCTAAGTTTTTCTGTACCTTTCTGTCCTCTATATTCTACATTGTAAGCCTCTGAGTTTACCTTTACCAGAGTCACAATAGCCAATAGTACCTATCCTTTTGTATCTGGCTTATTTCACTCAGTGTTATGTCCTCAAGGTTCATGTGCTTTTTATACATTTATATTTGCTCTTCGGAAAAAATGTCTATTCATATCTTTTGCCCATTTTGTAATTGGGTTGTTCTTTGGTTGTTGAGTTGTGTTAATTTTTTCATGTACGCAGGATATCAAACCTTTGTCTGATAAATGGTTTCCAAATATGTTCTCCTGTTGAGTTGGCTGCTTCTTCACCATTTTGACAAAGTCCTTTGAGGCACAAAGCTTTTGATTTTGAGGAGTTCCCATTTATTTATTTCTTCTTTCGTTGCTTGTGCTTTAGGTGTAAAGTTTAAGACGCTCCCTCCTATTACTTAGTGTTGAAGCTGTTGCCCTACATTTTCTTCTTGGAGTTTTATGGTACTGTGTTTTATATTTTGGTCTTTGGTCCATTTTGAATTAATTTTTGTATAGGGTGTAAGGTAGGGGTCCTCTTTCATTCTTTTGGCTGTTGATACCCAGTTCTCCCAGGCCCATTTATTGAAAAGACTGTCCTGTCTTAGTTCAGTGGATTTGGGGGCCTTGTTGAAGACCAGCTGGCCATAGATTTATTGGTCGATCTCTATACTCTCGATTTGTTTCCATTGGGCAATATTTCTACTTTGTGCCAGTACCATGCTGTATGAATACTGAAGTTTTATAAAAATCTTTTTAAAGTTAGGAAGTATTAATCCTCCCACTTAGCTTTTTGAGGTCTCTTTCCCTTCCAAATAAATTTCACAGCTGGCTTTTTCAAGACATCGAAGTAGGTTGTTGGAATATTAATTGGTTTTGCATTGAATCTTTAGATCAGTTTGGGTGGAACTGACATCTTAATGAAATTCAACCTTTCTGTCCATAAGCACAAAACATCTTTCCACCCATTTAGATTTTCTTTGATTTCTTTTAGCAATGTTTTGTAGTTTTCTGTGTACAGGTCCTTAACATCCCTGGTTAAATTTATTCCTAGATACTTGATTCTTTTAGTTGTTATTTTGAATGGAATTTTTCCGTGTCTCCTCAGTTCGGTCATTACTTGTATATTAGAACCATTCCTGATTTTTTACATTAATCTTGTATCCAACCACCTGGCTGAAATTGTTTGTTAGCTCAGGTAGCTTTGTTGTAAATTCCTCAGGATTTTCCAAGTATAGTATTATATCATCTGCGAATAATGAAAGTTTTATTAGTTCCTTTCCTATTTGGGTGCTTTTTATTCCTTTCTCCTGTCTGATTGCTCTAGTTAGAACTTCTTTTACAGTGTTGAATACTAGTGGTGACAATGGCCATCCTTGTCTTGTTCCTGATCTTAGGGGGAATGCTTTCAATCTCTCACCATTTAGTATGATTCTGGCTATGGGTTTTCTTTTATATATATATATATAACTTTTTTTAAATTGTGAAATATAACATATATATATATATGAGCAATAAATTTCCAAGTACATTTTATCAAGTAGTTATAGAACAGATTTTAAAGTTTGGTATGGGTTACAATTCCACGAATTTTCGTTTTTGATTCTAGCTGCTCCAAGACACTTGAGACCCACAGAAATATCAATGTAATAATCCAGCAGTCATATTCATTTGTTAAATCCTATCTTCTCTATTATATTCCTCCTTCTCTTTAAATAACATATATACAAAAAAGCTTTAAATTTCAAAGCACAGCACCACAATTAGTTGTAGAACATATTTCAGAGTTTGACATGGGTTACAGTTCCACAATTTTAGGTTTTTACTTCTAGCTGCTGTAAGGTACTAGAGATGAAAAAGAAATAGCATAATGATTCAGGGCTCAAACTCATTTGTTAAATCCGAACTTCTCTGTATAACTCCACCATCAACTTTGATCTTTCACTCTTTAGAGGTATTTGGGTTATGCCCATTCTAACTTTTTCACGTTGGAAGGGGCTGTCAATAATATGGGGTGGAGGATGGAACTAGTCGATTAGAAGAAGGCCCTCAGCATTTCAGGACTTATCTGGTCCAGGGACCCATCTGGAGGTTCTAGGTTTCTGGAAAGTTACCCTAGTGCATGGAACCTTTGTATAATCTTATATATTGCTCTAGGTATTCTTTAGGATTGGCAGGAATGCTTTTGGTTGGGGTTTGGCAAGTCATGATAGGTAGCAATGTCTAACTGAAGCATGAATAACAGTACCCTCTAGGGTAGCCTCTCGACTCTATTTGAACTCTCTCAGCCACTGAAACTTTTTTTAATTACACTTCTTTTCCCCCTTTTGGTCAGGATGGCACTGTTGATCCCAGGGTGCCAGGGCCAGGCTTATCCCTGGGAGTCATCTCCCGTGCCACCAGGGAGACAGTCATCCCTGGATGTCATGTCCTATATAGTGGGGAGAGCAAAGATTTCACTTGCAGAGTTGGGCTTAGAAAATAAAAGGGTACATCTGAGCAACAAAAGAGGTCCTCCAGAGGTGACTCTTAGGCATACCTACAGGTAGGCTTAGCTTCTCTGTTACATATGTAAGCTTCACAAGAGCAAGCCTCAAGATCAAGGACTTGGCCTATTGATTTGAGTGTCCCTAATGTTTGAAACAGTATCAGGGGTTTACATAGTGGTAAAGTTTAATAGTTCCATATTTTTTTCTCCCATCCCTCAAGGGACTTTGCCAGTAGTTCTTGATATCTGCTTAATACACTCTGGGATGTATCCAGGTATTACATTAAGCTATAGAGCATTAAAGGCTCTCATTCTTGTTCTGGGCTCCCTGTTTGGATTGTTTCAATGATCTATCCAGAAAAGTTGAGTTAGATTATTGCTCAACAGAAAATTTAGGTTCTGGGTATAATAAACCTTTCTTCCTTTGGTCTCGAAGAGTAGGTGAATTTCTAAAATACAGGCAATGTCTTCCTTACCCCTGTATTCTGAATTAGCATAATCCCAACCCGATCAGCTTCATTCTTATCTGTAAGTACAAGCTTATACATATATATAAAACAGCGCCTAAAAATCCAGAAATAACAATTACCACTCAAGACTAAATGTGACTGCTATAAAACAATCTAGGCCCCAGTTTTCTTATAAGTATTTTCTAACTGAAATCATACAATATTTGCTCTTTTGTTTCTGGCTTATTTTACCTCACCAAATATTCCACAAGTTCATTCACATTTTTGCATGCTTCACTACTTTGTTCCTTTTTGTAGCAGCACCATGTTCGATCATATGTTTACACCAATCTACTATTATTCGCCAATCTACTTCTCAGTCAGTGCATCTTTCAGCCACCTCTTTCTACTGGGCCTGATATATAATGTCCAAAGTCAAGAGTTCATTAACACTCTCAATTTTAGATAATTTCATTGTCCCCCGAAAGATAGCCAATAAACACACCCTCACCAAATAGAAAATCCAAACCTTCTCCTAATTTTTATCCTGCCCCTTTGTTATTGCTGCAGTACTGTTGATGTTTTCCTGTTAAAGATAGCCCATAGCATGTAATAGCATTTTTCCCCCATACCCCTAAATTATACACTCTTTGTACAAGATTCATACCTTTGCAGAAGTGCATACAAGAACTTATTTGTATTTGTAGTGTTAGTTGGTGGGGCACATGAATCTATACAACCCCTTCCAATCATGTCCACCTTCAATATGGTAATATTACTTATAGACCCACTAGTGAACTGCCTTCACTTCTGTCTACTCTCTTACAATTAAGGTCAACCTCATTAGCAAACTTGTCAACCATCTCAAGCTTCTGTGTATCTCTAGGTCCTCTATATTTTGTGGTATAAGCCTCTGATTTTTTTTTTACCATAGTCATAAAAATGGAATCATACATAACTATCCTATTGTGTCTGGCTTATTTCACTCAGCATTATGTCCTCAAGGCTCATCTGTCTTGTCATGCAATTTAGGACATCATTTCATCCTATTGCTGCATAATGTTCCAACATCTGTATATAACACATTTTGTTGTTATACATGTCTCTTGATGGGCATTCTTCTAGTTTGCAAGCTGCTGAAATGCAATATACCAGAAAGGGAATGACTTTTAAAACGAGGAATTGAATAAGTTGCAAGTTTACACTTCTAAAGCTGTGAAAATGTCCAGATTAAAGCAAGGCTACAGAAATGTGCATTCTATAGTGGCTGTGGGTTTTCATACATGACCTTTATGAAATTGAGGAAATTTCCCTTGATTCCCACCTTTTGAAGTATTTTTATCAGACGTGGATGCTGAATTTTGTCAAATGCTTTTTCAGCATCAATCAATATGATCATGTGATTTTTCCCTTTTGATTTGTTAATGTGCTGTATTATATTGATTTATTTTCTTGTGTTGAAAACACCTTGTATTTCTGGTATAAGCCCCACTTGGTTGTGATGTATAATTCTTTTAATGTGTTGTTGGATTCAATATGCTAGTATTTTGTTGAGAGTTTTTGTGTCTGTGTTCATTAGGGAGATTGGTCTGTAGTTTTCCTTTCTTGTAGCGTCTTTATCCAGTTTTGGTAGTAGCATGATGCTAGCTTCATAAAATGAGTTAGATAGCATTCCCTTTTCCTCAGTATTTTGGAAGAATTTGAGCAGGATTGGTGTTAGTTATTTTGGGACTATTGATAAATTCCCCTGTGGAGCTGTCTGGCCCTGGGCTTTTCTTTGTAGGAATATTTTTTCATGACTGATTGAATCTTTACCTGTATTTGGTTTGTTAAGATCTACTATTTCTTCTTGAGTCAGTGTAGGTTGTTCATGTCTTTCTAGGAATTTGTCCATTTCATTTAAATTGTCTAGTTTATTGGTGTGTAGTTGTTCATTATATCCTCTTATGATTTTTTTTTGCTGCCCATCCTCTTATGATTTTTTAAAAAATTTCTTCAGGATCCATGGTAGTGAACTCCCTCTCATTTCTGATTTTGCTTATTCGCATCCTCTCTCTTTTTTTATTTGTTAGCCTAGAGTGTGATGCTTAATCTCCAGATTTTTTTAAACATTTCTTTTTATTATGAAATATATACAGAAAAGCAATACATTTCACCATACATTTTAACAAGTAGTTATGGAACAGATTTCACAGTTTGGTATGGGTTACAGTTCCACAATTTCAGGTTTTTCCTTCTAGTGGCTCCAAGATACTGCAGATTGACAGAAACGTCAATATATTGATTCAGCAGTCATACTCATTTGTTAGATCTTGTCTTCTCTGTTATATTCCTTCTCTTTAAATAACATACATACCTAAAAGCAATATATTTCAAAGTACATTGCAACAAATAGTTGTAGAACAGATTTTGGTTTGGTTTGAGTTACAATTCCACAATATTAGGTTTTTATTTCTAGCTGCTAAAAGGTTCTGGAGGCTAAAAGAAGTATCAGTAAAATGATTCAGTGCTCATTTGTTAAACCCAACTTTCTCTGTACAACTCCACCATCACCTCTTATCTTTCTCACACTCTGTAGGAATATTTGGGCTATGCCCATTCTAACTGTTTTTTTTTTTTTTGACTTTTTTTATTGTATAGTATAACATCTATACAAAGCAAAGAAATAAAAAAGCAATAGTTTTCAAAGTACTCTTCAAAAAGTGGTTACAGGATAGATCCCAGAGTTTGTCATGGGCTACCATACTATCCTTTCATATTTTTCCTTCTAGCTGCTCCAGAAAATAGGAGGCTAGAGGGCTTAAATACATTTTTATCATCACAATCAGCTATTTCTTTCCTTCTTTTTTTTTTTGTGAACAATAGCATATATACAAAAAAGCTATAAATTTCAAAGCACAGCACCACAATTAGTTGTAGAACATATTTCAGACTTTGACATAGGTTACAATTTCACAATTTTAAGTTTTTCATTCTAGCTGCTCTAAAATACTGGAAACTAAAAGAGATATCAATTTAATGATTCAGCATTCATATTCATTTAAGTTCTATCTTCTATGTATAATTCCACCATCACCTTTGATCTTTCCATACCTCTCTTTGGGGTTGTTTGGGCTATGGCAATTCTAATTTTTTGCTATTGGAACGCACTGTCACTAATATGGGGTAGGGAAGTGGAACTATCTGATGTTCTAGAGAGGCTGGGCTAGGTGTCAGGACTTATCTGGACCAGGGACCCATCTGGAGTTGTAGGTTTCTGGAAAGTTACTCAAGTGCCTGGAACCCTCATGGAATCTTAAATATTGCCCTAGGTGTTCTTTAGGATTGGCTGGAATGGTCCTGGTTGGGGCTTCACAGGTTATGATAGGTAGCAAGGTAAAAGCAACCTCCAGAGTAGCCTCTCGACTCTATTTGAACTCTCTCTGCCACTTGTACTTTATTAATTGCACTTCTTTTCCTCCTTTTGGCCAGGATGTAATTGTTGATCCCATGGTGCCAGTTCTGGATTCATCCCTGGGAGTCCTCTCTCACATCACCAGGGAGACTTTCACCCCTGGATGTCATGTCCCATGTAGTGGGGAGGGCAATGATTTCACTTGCAGAGTTGGTCTTAGAGAGACTGAGGCCACATCTGAGCAACAACAGAGGTCCTCCAGAAGTAACTCTTAGGCATGCCTGTAGTCTAAGCTTCTCCTCTACCTACATAAGCTTCACAAGAGTAAGCCTCATGATCAAGGGCATGGCCTATTGATTTGGGTATCCCTAAAGTTTGACACAGTTCAGGGGATTCCCTGATGGCAAGGTTTAATAGTTCCATAGTCTTTCTCTCTCCCTCTGGGGACTTTGGCAATACTTTTTGATTATCTGCTTGATATACTCTTATGATGTTTCTAGGATTACAATAATCTATATAGGATTAAAGGACCTCTTTCTTATTCTGTGCTTCTTGTGTTTCAGTTGTTCAAATGAGCTATATAGATAGGTTGAATTCGATTAGGCGCTACAGAAAATTTCAGTTCCAGATCAAATGAACCTTTCTTCCATTGGTCTCAAAGAACATGTGTGGTTCTAAAATATGGACACTGTCTTCCTTACCCCTATGTTCTGAATTACTGTAACCCCAACCTGTTCAGCTTTGTTCTTAACTCTAAATATCAGGTTAAATATATAAAACAGCCTATCAAAATCCAGAAATAATAATCACCACTCTGGACTTTATGTGTCTGCTCTAAAAGCTTACAATCTAGGCCTCTGTTTTCATATAAACACCTTCTAAAGCTGACCATACTATAGTTGTTTTTTTTGTTTCTGGCTAATTTTGTCTCACCAAATGTCCCACATGTTCATTCACATTGTTGCATGCCTCACGACACTGTTCCTTTTTGTATCAGCCTTCTTTGTCTGTTATGAAGTCTTTCCATTTAAAGTCTATTTTGTCGGCTGTTAGTATAGCTACTCCAGCCCTCTTTTGGGTACAACTTGCATGGAAAATCTTTTTATATCCTTTCACTTTCAATCAATTTGTATCCTTGTGTCTAAGATGAGTCTCTTATAAGCAGCATATAGCTGGATTGTGTTTCTTAATTCATTCTGCCAATCTGTATCTTTAACTGGTAAATTTAGTCTGTTAACATTCAAAGTTATTACTGAAAAGGCGTTTCTTGATTCCACCATCTTATCTTTTTTATTTATTCGTCAGATCTATATATTCTTTTCCCTCTTTCTCTCTGTGTTCTTTAAATTACCCTTAGTGGTACTCTTCAATTCTGTGCCCTCCTCCAGACCTCCCTCTCCTGTCTTTTTTATCAGCCAGCAGAACTCCTTTTAGTATTTCTTGTAGGGCCAGTCTCTTGTTGACAGATTTCTTTCAGGACTTCTTTGTCTGTGAAAACTTTAATCTTTCCCTTAATTTTGAAGGACAATTTGTTGGGTACAGAATTCTTGGCTGGAAGTCTTTCGCTTTTAGGATCTTGAATGTATCATACCACTGCCTTCTCACCTCCAGGGTGCTAGTTGAGTAGTCTGAAGTCAGTCTTATTTGATTTACCTTGTATGTCATATATTGTTTTTCTCTCACTGCTTTCAAGATTTTCTGCTTCTCTTCAACATTTGACAGACTGATTAGTATGTGCCTTGGGGAAGGCCTATTTGG
>PVIY010050000.1:0-16385 GCA_004026745.1 Myrmecophaga tridactyla
ACCCTGACAGCACTAGGTGGGAAACCCCGACAACCCTGGTGGGAAACCCTGACAACACTAGGTGGGAAACCCTGACAACCCTAGGTGGGAAACCCTGACAACCCTAGGTGGGAAACCCTGACAACCCTAGGTGGGAAACCCTGACAGCACTAGGTGGGAAACCCCGACAACCCTGGTGGGAAACCCTGACAGCACTAGGTGGGAAACCCTGACAGCCCTAGGTGGGAAACCCTGGTGGGAAACCCTGACAACACTAGGTGGGAAACCCTGACAAAACCTTGCTCCTGGGAAGAAGCCGCAGGTTTGTGGCTTGGAGCAGAGAAAAGGAAGGAGAGCCCTTACTTTCTCACATGATGCAGCTTTTTCCAGAACCGCTGCCATTTCATCTAGTTTTCTGCAGCACGTTTCCTCTCATCAGGCAACCAGACGAATCTACTCGTGTCTCTCAGGGCAGACAGAGATGTGTGCACTCGGCCATCAGAACGGAATTTCCTGCTCCTGCTTCTTTTCTGAACTTCAAAGGATGAACAAATCTTTGAAATTGTAGAAAGTTTCTTTGCCGAGTCTAACTTTGACTAGAAGAAAGCGTTTACAAAGAGAATGCCTCCGTGTTTGCCAGCCCATCTGGCTTTGCTGCTTTAGAGTAAGAAGAAACCCCACCGTTATCTTTCTTTCTATCCAGTGTCCAGTGACATCCAGAGACTGTCAATAAAGTGGAAAGTGTCTCACCAACTACCATGGAATTTGTCAAATTCATAAAAGACAGTCTTGAATTACTGCCTTTTAAGAGATTTTTGTCAAGACATGAAAGTAGAATATAAGGTTTTTCTCCTCCAAAAGCCTTTCACTTTTCAGGGTTGATGTTCCTAAGTGTTTACCTGAAGTTCATACATGAAATTACCTTTTGGGGGAGGGTGTCTCGCTCTGGGAACCATTTGACAGGGAGGATGTGAGCCATGGCTTGACTCCTCTGGAGAATTTCTTAACATACAGGTGAGGAGCAGTGGGGCAGAGCCCTGCTGCCGCCGTGTTGAATGCGACTGAAAAGCGTCCTGTGGAAGAGAATCTTGTCCTGTTTCCTAAAATCCTGCGACCCAGCTTACTCTAACATAGGTCTGCATGAAAAGGCCACTGAAAAATTCCTTAAATTTCTATTGAAAAAGAAATCTGGGGTGCCGGCCATGGTGGCTCAGTGGCAGAGTTTTCGCCTGCCATGCCAGAGACCTAGGTTCGATTCTCAATGCCGGCCCATGTGAAAAAAAAACAAAACAAAGAAATCCGGGGCTTTCACTTCTGAGAAGATGGAGTAGACCATACTTTTCTCTGTTAAGCCCACTAAGTACAACTAAAAATGTTGGCGTTACATATAACCAGATGTGAAAAGAGTCTCAAACTGGAGAGAAGAAGGCAGACCAGCTCGGGACCTTGGGAACCAAGGAGGGACACAGGGGTGAACTCTTTTTATGGCCCATCTCTCAGATTCGGAACTGAAGGGCTGTTTAGTTGGAAATACTGGTAGGCACAGGGTGAGAAGAATGACAAAGGTCTGCTTTCTGAAGCCAAAGGACAAGGTAAGAGCACGTCTACAAGACTGAAAACTTAGAAGGCAGCAGCTGTACTCTAGCCAAACACACAGAAGGTGTCCCCCCACACCCAGACCAGGGCACAGGGGCCAGCGGGGAGCCTAACATTACATCCTTGCCTGGATGGGTGGGGCAGCCCCGCTACAAGGGGTCAGAGGACGTTTGTCCTCTTAGAGCTGCAGCAAAGGTACCTGGTACCTTCAGGTGTGTGTACGTGGGACCACGCAGGGACTTGGGCTTGCCCGGACGCAGGCAGGTGCCCCTCCTTTCCCCTCTTCACCGAGTGGGGTCAGGGGAGGCCTAGAGGAGAGTTAGGACTCTCAGGGGCCAGCAAGAAAGAGGCCTCGTGCCTCTGGGGTCAGTGGAGACCATGCAGGGAGCAGGGGTGAGGCACCCTTACCCGGAGCAGCAGCAAGATGATGGGGCAGGGAGAGCGTCAGATGACGCTGTAACTGGAAGACCACATGTTACTTGAAGGCGAAGCAACAGAATAACGCAATCTGAACAACAGAGAGAAAATAGATTGAAAAATTGAACAAAGCCTAGGAACTTATAAAAATTCAACATTATGTCAACAAAGTCCCAGAAGAAGAAGAGGGCGGAACCGAAAAAGTACTCAAAGAAGTTATAGCTGAAAAATCCCAAGTTTGGCAAAAAGAATTAATTTCCAGATTCAAGAAGCTGAGCACATCTCAGATGGGATAAACTGAAAGAAATCCATACCAAAAACATCATAACTAAATTTATGAAGAGGGAAGATAAAGGAAAGATTTCGAAAGCAATGAGAGAAAATGGTCACTTTAAGCATAAGAATAAGGCCATTCAAATAACAGCAGATTTCTCCCCAGAAATCATGTGGATGCCATTTGGTATTGGAGCAACGTTTTTCAAGTACTGAGAGAAACTGTTAACCCAGAATCCTTTATCCATTGAAAATATCCTTCAGGAATAAGGAGAAATGAAATCATGTGCAGAGAATAGAAAACTAAAAGGATTTCGTTGTTGGTAGACCTAAGCTAAAAGAATGACTAAAGGGATTTCTCTAAACAGAAGGGAAACGAAGGAAACTTGGAATACCAGGAAAGGAAAAAGAACACAGTACACGAAAATATAAGAACTTACAACAGATTGTCCTTTTCCTCTGGAGTTTTCTAAATCATGCCTGATGGCGGAAGCAACAATTTTAACACTCAGAGACGTGGTTCAGAATGTATGTAGGGGATGCATTTTGCACGTGAATATTATAAGCAGGGGAGGGTAAAGGTATGTAAGGAAATGTAAGTAATCTGTATTTCCCTTGAACTGGTGAAATGATGGCTGTGGTAAGCTACTTATCATGGCAGGTTGAATAATGGTGTTCCCCAAATATAACCACAGCCTAGTCCTTGGAATCTGTGACGATGTTACATCATGTGATAAAGAGAAGTTTTAGATGTGATTACATTGAGGGTCTTGAGATGGGGAGGTTTTCCTGGATTGTCCAGATGGACCCAATGTATCCACAAGGGTCCACATAAGGGGTGCAGGGGTCAGAGCCCTCGAGAGAGGCCGTGGGGTTGACGCAGGGGTTGGAGAGGCAGAATGAAGGTGCTGTGTCTCTGCAATCGACCATGGGGGGTGGGCCGTGACCCCAGGATCGCAGGTGGCCTCCAGAAACTAGGAAATAAATTATTTCTTTAGCATGAATGCAATCCTGCAAACACCTTGATTTTATGACGCCTGACCTCCAGAACTATAAGATAAATTTGTGTTGTTTTAAACTACTAAGTTAGTGGTAATTTATTGCAGTAGCAATAGGAAACTAGTATATATGTGTATATAAATATATATGCATACATTGTATATACATTATATGTATATATATAATGTAATATCTAGAGCAACAACTACGAAATTTCTAGAAATAGATGCACTCAAAAACACTATAAATAGAGAAATAAAAACCAGGGAAAACAAACAGAAAACATAAAATAAAATAGAATTAATCTCTAACATATCAATAATTATAAAAAAGACAAATGGTCCAAATCCACCAAATAAAAGAAGAGAATGGAATGATGGATTTAAAAAGGTGGCCTAAGTATGTTCTGTTTATGAGGAATTCACTTCAATAATTTTATAGGCAGGTTGGAAGTAGAGAATGGAAGAAGATATATCATATAAATATTAATCAAGAGAAAGTAGTAATGGCCATGCTAATATTTCGTAACGTAGACTTGGGAGCAAAGAAAATTAACTGAGACAGAGAAGGACACCATATAATAATAAAAAGGCTAATCTAGCAAGACGTAGCAATCCTAAATATGTATGCATCAAGCAACAGATCTACAAAATATGTGAAAAAAACTGATAGAACTGTATACAGAAATAAAAAAAACCACAATTATCATTATTACCTTCAAAATAACTCTCTTACCAGAAGAGAAAGAAAAATTATAGGGAAAATCCACAACAGAACTAAAAACCACCATTATCACCAGGACGTAACTGGTGTTTAGAGGCTGTTCCATCAACAGCAGCGAATGCATCTTCTTTCCAAGTGCGCTTATGTTCCATGCAAGATGAACCATGCCCTAGTCAAGAGAACAATCATCCACAAATTTAAAGTAAGTGAAAAAACAGAGAGTGTGTTCTCCAACCACAGTGGAGTCGAGCCAGAAATTAATAACAGAACAATAATGGCAAAATCTAGAAACTTTGGAAACAAAACTGCACTTTTTAATATAATCCCTTGGTCAAATAGGAGGTCTCAAGGGAGGTGAGTGTACATCGAAGTGATTACAACAGAGTAATTCTGTGGACACAGCTACGTCAGTGCTGAGAGGAAAATGTATAGCACTAAATGCATACATTTAGAAAAGAGGAGAAATCTCAAATCAATAGCCTCACCCCCACATCAAAAGCCTCCCAAAGGACAGCACAGTAACCCCTAAAGCAAGAAGGGTGCCATAATAAACTAGATGGGCATCTATGCAATTGAAAACAGAAAACAATAAAGAAAATCAATGAAATGGAAAGAATGTTTCTTTGAAAAGATGAATGAAACCACTGAACCTCTAACAAAACTGGCAAATAAGAAAAGAGGAAAGACACAAATTAACAATCTCAGGAATGATGCAGGAGTTATCACTGCAGAGCAGGCAGACATCAAAAGTGTAACAGCATGAGACTAAGGATAGCTCTGCAGGCGTAATTTTGGAGCCTTGAATGAAATGGACTGTTTCCTCAAAAACACCACAAACTACCACAACTCATCCAATATGATATCAATAATTTAATACCTTATCCACATTAAGGAAATTAAATTCATAATTGAATCCTCAAAAGAGATTTATAAAAATTTGACATGATTTCTACCAGAAAATAGAACAGGAAACTCTTCAAAATTCACTTTGCAAGGCTTATTTTACTGTGATACCAAAACCAAAAACAACACACACAAAAAAAGAAAACTAGTCATTAAGAAGTTATCTCTCATGATTATAAACTCAGATATCCTTAATAACATAATAGCTAACAGAATTCAGGAACATGTAGGATTATACTCCATGGACCAAATGGAATTTATTCCAGGAATGCAAAGCTGTTTCAATATTCAAAAATCAATCAATGCTAGCTGCCATATTAACAAACTAAGACAGAAATGCCACGTGATCATATCAATTGATGAAGAATAAGCATTAGATAATATACAATGCCCATTTATATATAAAACCATAGTAATAGAGAGCAACTTCCTCAACTTGATAAAGAGTATCTACAAAAACCCCACAACTAATACTTAATGATGAAAGACTGTATATTTTCCTTTAAAATGAGGAAAAATTGCAAAATGTCCACTCTCACCACTCTCATTCAACATAGTTTTGGAAGTTCTGGTCAATGCAATATGACCAGAAAAGGAAACAAAAGGCATATAAATTTGCAATGAAGAAATAAAAATGTCTCTGCAGATGACATGATGGTCTACATAGAAAATCCCAAATTGTCCCTTTAAGAAACTCGTAGAACTGTAACTGAGGAGTTAGGATTTAATGAATGATTAGTACTACTGAATCATTATATAAATATTCTTTTTTTTTTTTAATTTTCTGGTATATTAGAGTAGACAGAGAGGAAATACCTAAAATCTCTGAACTGTGATCTACTCTCCTAATCCCTGATAATGATTATAACATCTTGTGTCTTTGTGATTGCAAAAACTGGGCCTTCCTTTATCCATTTTTTAATTTTAGAAATTTGTAAGAGCAAATGTACTAATGGTAATGGTGGAACTTCAGTGAGTCATGAATTTATTCCAACACAGTTTCACTCTTTTACATCTAAAAATTGTCAACACCTTCTATTAAAATGTCTCTCTCCCTTCCTGCTCACACTTGCTATGGAACTGGTAACTCTGTCTCTTTCCCTCTCTGCTCACTATTGAAATTGCAACGACTCCATCCTCCCTCGCTATTATCCACAGAAACCTTGAACTCCTTAGACTCTGGCAGACAGACTTTTAGGCCAATTGATCGTCTGATCTCCCACTTCATGCTTAGCAATGAAACTTTTTCTCCTTTTGACACCCCGGAGTCTCAGGAATTGGTCATTTGAGCACATCAGGCAGAGAATTAATGGCCTTTGTCCACTATCAGAATAATAAGTACATTCACAAGGTGGCAATTTACAAAATAAGCATACGAAAGTCAATTGTATTTCTATGTATTAGCAATGAAATAAAAAAATATAATACCACTTGAAATAACTTAAAAAGTAAAAAGAAATAACGAAGGTGTAAATCTAACAAAATATTGGTTAAGGAAATCTGAATGTAGAGATTACTATGTCTAGTGATTGGAAGTCACAACACAGCAAAGATATCTCCCAAATTAATACACAGTCTAAACACAATTCCTATGAAAACTCCAGTGTGATTTTTTTGTAGATGTAGACAAATGAGTATAAAAAAAATTATGGAAAGGCAAAGGAACTAGAACTTCTCAAGCAATTTTAAAAAAGAATAAATTAGGAGGGATCAGTCTACTCTATTTCAAGACTTATTATGCAGCTCCAATACTCAGGACAGCAAAGTATTGGTGGAGAGATAGAAACCTAGAATAGGGAGTGTAAACCCTAACCCAGAAATACACTCATACAGCTATGCACAACTGATTTTCAACAAAGGAAAAAAAGCAAGTCAGTGGATGAAGGAGAGCATTTTCAACAAACGGTGATGGAGAGAGTGGCCATTCATAGACAAAAAAAAATAATTCTGACCCAAGTTTCACTCAATATACAAAAATTAACTCAAAATAAATCACAGACTTAATGGCTATATATATATATAGCATGCTATATGGCATGGTCACATTTCATTATTTTTCCACGTGAGTATCTCATTATCACAGCACCATTTTGTTGAATTTTTTTGTTTGTTTGTTTGGTTTTTGCTTGTTTATTATTTTTTGGGAAGTGCATGGACCGGGAATCAAACCTAGGTCTCCTGCATGGCAGGCGAGAATTCTGTCCTTCAACTACCCTTCCACTCTCCGAACTACCCTTGTACCTCCATAATTGCAATAGTTTAAACTATAAAAAAAAAAAAAGAAAATCTTTGGAATCTAGGCCTAAGCAATTGTTCTTAGACTTGATTCTAAAAGCACAATCCATAAAAAGGAAATTGATAAATTGGACTGAATCAATATATGTTCAGTGAAAAACCTTGTCAAGTACATGAAAGGACAAACTATAAACTGGCAGAAAATATTTGCAAACCATAGATCCAACAAAGGATGAGTATCTATAACATTTTCAGAACTCTCAAAACTCAACAGGAATAGAAAATGATCAAAAGAGTTGGACAGACATTTGGCTGACAAGGGTACACAGATGGCAAATAAGCATATGAAAAGATGTTCAGTATCATTAGCCATCAGGGATATGAGGATCTAAAGTGCAATGAGATACTGTTTACACCTAGCACAATGGCTAAAATAAAATACCATGACCACACCAAATGCTGATAAGGATGCAGAGAAACTGGACCACGCATACATTGCTGGTGGGAGTGCAACCCGGTACAGCTTTTCTGGAGAACAATTTGGCAGCTTCTCAAAAGCAAACAAACTAAATTCTAAACATACAGCTAATTGTATGACCCAGCTATTGAACCCTTGGAAATTCAACCCAGAGAAATTAGAACTTATATTCATGCCAAAGCCTGTCCATGGATGTTCACAGCAGCTTTATTTGTTGTAGCCCCAAACTGGAAACAATTTCAATGCCCTTCAACGTGTGTACCCATGGCATGGGATTCTACTCCACAATAAAAAAGATGAACAAGTGATGCATGCGACAAGTGCATCGGTTGCCAGAGAATTATGTTGAATGAGGAGGGAAAAAGCCAATCCCAAAAGATGATGTGCTGAACTTATATAACATATTGAATGGAAAACTATAGATGAGTGTTTGTGAGACATTAAGGAGGAGGAGGGGGAGGGGTGGGTGTGGCCATAAAAGGGCACCCCATGGGGATGGCGTGTTCTGAACCTTGGCTGTCTTGGTGTTGATATCGTGGTGGTGACGTTGGACTGTATTTGCACGAGGTGTTAGCATTGGGGAACGGGGCAGACAGCACATGAGACCTTTCTCTAGTGTTTCTTTATAACTGCATGTGATTCCACAATGATCTCAAAGCAGAAAGTTTAATTAAACCTGAGAAAATGAAAGGAATCTGCGGATATCTGGAAGTCCTGCTGCAGGCTTGTGCTGGATTGATTGCAAAGCTGCTCCGAAGACCTGGTGTTGCAGGGTCCTCCGTCCCTGGGGTGACGACACCCAGGAGAGGCTTTCAGTGTGGCCTCACTGTCCTGAGACAAACAGAAGCGTCTGACCCACAGGGAGCCCAGAGAACTCTGAGGCTCCACAGCAGGGGGAGACCCAGCTGGCAAAGCCTTCCCGGAAGCTCTAAGTCTACTGCAGATGGACGTTCTCGGGCCTCAACGTCTTCAGCACGCACCGCCATCTGAGTGACAGCCACCCTCAACTGACCGCCCAGCCAGCAGGATGCTGATGCCACACGCCCTGCTCGCTTCCCACTTCTCAGTGAAGCCCCCTTGGAGGCTGTCTCTTGACCCTTTTTCCCGTGTGCGTTATTCAAGTTCACTTCCTTGTTCATTGGCCCAATTAAGGTTTGTGTCAATAATTTTACATTAAGTGAGAATCAATTATGGCATGAGGATGAAAGCGAGAAGATATTTTCCTATGAAATGTAATCATTTGTCTTTATTAAAGATGCTCATTTCTATGCAAAAAGCATATGACATGCAAATCGCTTTGTGTATGAGTCCGGAGATGACAGCTTTTAACAGAATCTCACAGGGAACCATGATTTTAAAAAAAAGCAAGGAACGAGTGTGCTTCAGGGCTTTCATAATTTACATTTTCTGTTTCCTAAAGGAACTATCTGCAGATCATATTTCAGACCTGCTGCGTAGTAGGCACTTTGAACAAATGGCGAGTACTGCTGTCCCCAGGAGATGGGGCTCCACGGAGCCGGAGCCAACCCGTGGCCGGGAACTTCTCCACTCGTGGGGTCACAGCCGCGCCCTGGCCGGCTCGCAGGGGCCTCAGGGCAGCGGCTCCAGTCCTGACCTAAGACTGACCTGGCGGTAAACGTCGCGAGCGGAGAGGAGAGACTTCACTAGGGACAGCACTTCCCCCCCTCGGTGTGTGACGTGCAGGCTCTGCTGTCCTCGCTGACATGTGGGGAGGGGACGCGTGGCCCCAGCCCTGCGCGCCGCAGCCATCCTTCGCCCCATTAGGCGGCCCCCATCCCGCCTTCCCTCTCTGCGCCATGGCTCCGGCGCCTGCCTGGGTTATTAGTCCTGGGAATGAGCCCTGGGAGCACCAGGCTCCGAATCAGAGAGTTCCATGCCCCATTTCCCGGGCGTCCTGGCCGTAAGACGTAAGAGGACGGGCTCTGCATAGTAAATGGAATTCCAATTCCCCGAGCCCGAAACACCACACATCCCAGATCCAGCAACAGCACAGGCCTTTCTGCCGCTACAGGGACTGGCCTGTCCTCAGCGGGAGGATTCCTCCTGGGGACCCACACTGCTCTGGGGGGAGGACTCCTCCTGGGGAGACAGTGGAGACCCCTCGCCGCCACCCTGGCCACCTGCAGATACCCTCAACATCGTCTCGGGGCAGGCTTTGGGGGGAAATTCAGCCCCAGGAGGGAGAGGGCAGCCAGGGCAGGCGCTGGAAGGCAGGAGGATGGCAGCAGGGGATGGAGATTGCTTCCCGAGGGAAAAGATCCAGGGGTGCGCAGAGGACAGCCACGGAGCTGCCAAGCCGCCCCAAGACCACTGAGAATATAAGGCCCTGACTCCTCCCTCTTGGGGAACCTCCTCCCAAGCCCTGTGCCGCCCACCCCCAAAATGATCCCCTCCTCCGCCCATGTTGCTGCTTGAAAGGCTCTTATTCATACCTCAAGACCCGGCTCCAGTGCCTGCTCACTTACCAGGCCTTTCCTGCTTGGCCCAGCACCTGCCCAGCTCCTTCCTGCCACCCCCGGTGCATTCAGCTCCCATCATCCCGCCCATGAGCAGGCTGGACGGCAGCAGCCCGGCTCTCCCTTGTGGTTCTGAGGGGGACCTCCAGCTGCTGGGGCCTGGCACACCCAGGAGAGTCTCAGGGTTGCTCCAAGAACAGAGGAGGGAAGGAGGAGGGAGGGGGCTGGAGACCACGGCCCAGATCCCAGAGGACACAGGCACACTGTGGCCAGTGGAGTGAGGCCGGCTGGCCAGGGCACTGATGGATCCCCCTGGAGACCTGGCCTGGCCCCTGAGAGTCTGCTTGAGGGTTGATTCAGCCTCGCCCTGGCTTCCTTTCTCCTGGTGAAAGAGAGCAGGGGCCAGGGTGGGTCCCTAGGGCAGAGTGGGTGCAGGGGATGCCCAGGTAGAGTCCAGGTGAAGAGGGTCCGGAAGCAGGGTCAGGGCCCTGGGCTCAGTGTGTGACGGCCTCTGCCCGTGGAAGCCCAGGCCGAACTGCCCTACACCCCTGCCCCTTCCCCTGCCCCTTCCCCCACTCCCCTGCCTCCTCCCCTGCTCCCCTGCCCCCTCCCCGACTCTCCTGCTCCCTCCCCTGTTCCCCTGCCTCCTCCCCCTCTCCCCTGCCCCCTCCCCCACTCCCCTGCCCAGGCCTTCCAGCCACCCGGTTCCCCAGGGCCCGCGCTGCTGGTGCAGGCACAGCTCTCAGGGACGAGGACACCCCCTTGGAAACGGGCACCCAGCATCCCCCGGCAGCTGCTCCCTGTAGGTCTCACTCAGGGACCCAGACACAAACCCCAGCCCCGTGTGGGGCAGAAGGAGCTTTGGGGCTAGAGCCCCTGCTCCCCCACCCCACGGCACGGGTCTGGCGTGAGGATTAGAGGTGCAGCTGCCCCTTGGCTCTGAGTGGCTTCGCCCGGGAATAAGCACCCCCACCCTGCAGCAGCCCTTCGAGCCAAAAGGACGCCGTCCCTTTGAGTACCTCAATTGGTCATTGCAGTGACTCTGCCCAGGTGGAAAGCACAGCTCCAGGCACAGGCCTCAGTTTCCCCTGCACTGCCGTGACAACCACCACACCAGGGGTCAGCCCATCCCACGGGGAGCCGTGTCAGGGCTCTGGAGGCCAGAAGAACCCCAGACTCAGGGTCTCCCCGGGCCCCGCATTCTCCTGGGGTCGGGGTGCTGCACTGATGCCGCCCCATCGAGCCTTGCCTTTTCCGGTTTCCTCCCCCTGCTGCCTCCCAGGTTCCTCTCCTCACCAGGCCTCCGGCCATGGCTCGATTTGGCCACCACTTAACTAATGACACTGCCACCAAAGTCCTGCTTATGGAGGCGATCCCGCCCCCGGACTGCAGGGAGGACAGGCCCTGCTTTTGTGGGGGACGTGGTTCAATGACTAGCAGCCCTGGAGCTGACCCCAGGCCCCTTAGAGCTGACCCGGAGCCCCTTAGAACTGACCCTGGGCCCCGGGCTGCCCCTTAGAGCTGACCCAGACCCCTTAGAGCTGATCCCAGGCCCTGGGCTGCCCCTTAGTGTTGACCCCAGGCCCCCGAGAGCTGACCCAGACCCCTTAGAGCTGACCCAGGCCCTGGGCCTCCTCTTCCCCCAGGAGCTGCTCTGGCTCCTGCTCTCAGACACAGGGGCCGCGTCCTCTCCTCCCCTGGGCTCATAGGTCACTCCGCACACCAATGGGGGGACACGTCTCCAGTGGGGGCGAAATGAACTGCCCCTTGCCCCATCGCGGGGCCGCATGGGCTGCTTCCACACCAGGACCAGTTAAGTTTAATTCTGAAGGAGAAAATAACAAATAAAAAACTGTCTTTAAATCTATGAGTATAAAATAATATCCAAAAAGGAAAAAAAAAAAAAAAGACTGAAAAGTGAGGATCCATAAACATGTAATGGTGTATAATTAAAGGCTCCTTTAATCAATAGGAGAAGAATAGAAATATTTGATTTTTACAGAGAGTCCAGTGAAGAATGCAGGGCCAGCAAAGATGATTTACATGGTAACTCTGGGGTCTTTGACACTCCAGCCAGCTCAGCTTGTAGGGTCCAATTCAGGTCTTTATTTTAAATGACTCTTATTGGTTTTCTTCATCATTAGTATTATTTTTGCAAAGTGATACAGACTGGTGTGACATGATAAAGAAGAAACATTTTTTTAAAACCCATAATGCCATAACCCAGGGGTAACTGCTGTTAAACTCATCTGCAGTTTCTTCTAGTCTCATGCACATACATTTACATAATTGAGATTACACCACATGTGCAATTTTAAATGCTGATTTTTTCACTTAATAGTGTGGACTAAAAATTTCTACAAGTCATTGAAAGTTTTAGAGCATTATTTTAATGGCTATATAATTATCTATTGCATGATATGCCATAATTTAATTATTCCCTTATTGATGGACAGGCGATTTTTGCATTTTCTCCTGTTTTGCATAATATTGTGATGAGGAACTTTGCAAAGAACTCTTAAATGGCCCATATGGCTGATTCCTTAGAAGAGATGAAAAGAAAAGTAATTGCTGAATCAAATTATCAAGAAAGTATGACTCAATTAATAGCTGTTTAGCAACAGGGAAATGCTTGTTTCACTCTTCCCACACCTGTGATGGCTATGCATCATTTTAAAACTTTTCTAATTTAGAAAGTAACACATATCTAACAACTGTGAAAATTATATCCCCCCAATTACCCATAAATTGGAATATTTTTTGTATTTATTTGCCTTGGTGTTCCTTTTTTAGAATAATCAATTCATTTCTTTCCGTCACTTTTTTATTAAGGAAAACAAACTACTGTTAATTTATCAGTTTCTTTGAGATTTTGTTTCTTAGGAATTTAACCCTTTCGGGGCATATTCAGATAAATCCTCTCCCACAGCTTTCATGGGTTGTAAATCATTTAATATGATGCTGTTGAATATTTTAAAGAATCATTTAGTCACATCCAGAAGACAATAATCTTTCCGAGGAGTTTTTAAATTGTTAATCTATTTAAAATAAACAAACAGAAAGGAAATGAGTAAAAATACATTACGTCTTTATATATCAGGTAAAGAGTCTCCTAAATTTTTCTCTTTCATGTTTTTTTCTTCCTCTGCTCCATTCTTCTGCATTTGCCCCCTATGTAGCTTTTATTTTTGTATGTTAATATGATGTGTGGACCCCAAGATCTTTTTTTTTGTCAAAATGCACAGTTTCTCCATAGATCACCTTGACAAATGCATGTCCCTTCCTGATGGATGTGGGGCCCCCTTAGGGATGTGAGGCCCCTGGGGCCTTGACTGTGGGTGGCCTGTCCTTCCTAGGGCACCTGCTGTCCCCACAGGGCCTCCTGCTCCGGTGCAGCTCATCCCCCCGAGGTCTCCTCACAACCCCAGGATGCCTGCGGTATGCGGGGTGTCTCAGCCGGCAGGGCCCTCTGTCCGCACGGGGGTCCGGGGGCTCCCAGTCGGGGCCGGCAGGTTTGCTCCCTAAGGCAGCGGCTCTCGGGGTGCCTTGCTGGAAATGCACCTGCAGCCGCGCTCCTGGGCTGCCTATTTCCAACTGACCACGTCTGCGCGGCCTCATCCAAACAGGAACCTCCAGAACCCACTTACGAGGGGTTTGCACCCACAGCGCTGGGGGCAGGGCCCCCCATAATGTCGTTGGGGGGTGACCGCACCCACCTCTCAGCCGGCATTGCTTTTATACGCTCGACTCGAGTGCACGGGACAGTGGAGCGCTGGAGACACAGGGGCCAGCGGCCGTGCACCCCTCAAATCCCACCCCACGCGAGGCTCCTGGCATCCTGGCCCTACTGGCCTTGGGCCACCCCTGCCGGCAGCCCTCAGTGCGTGGGGCCTGCCCCGTCCGATGTGCCCTCCGGTCACCGTCGGGAAGCGTCTGGGACTCTGCGGGGGCAGGACTCAGAGGCCCAGCTACACGGAGGGACAGGCAGAGGTGGACAGAGGGCCGGGGCGGGCAGAGTGCCCTTGCTCCTGTCCACTCAGGAAGCCTCCGGGCAGCAGGGCCTCGCAGCAGCGGCCCCTCATTCCATGCAGCACGATGGGCGAGCCCAGAGGGTCAAGAGTGAACACGAGCAGATGCAGAAATTACCCCCTGAGGAAGCTGCTGGGTGGCATTTCCCGGAGAAGGCTGGGGCACCCCCTGGGAAAGCCAGTAGCGAGGCATGCCTTTCACATAGGTACCGTCTTCTGCAAGTGACACTAACATCATGGCATGGTTGACTCTCGGAAAGACAGAAAAAGGGACTCCTATTAAAGTTTTTTTAGGAAGAGAGGTACGATATCCTGCCTACATCCTTAGCTTAGCCCACAAAAGGGAAATTCAAGGTTAGCCAGTGGAAGCTCAATGCAGCAAATCCGTTGAATATTTTAAATGAGAACATTCTGAAGGGAACACAGAGTGATGAGTAGGAACCATTCTCTGCCCACACGTGTAAATAATTAAAAATAAAATTATTTTTATTTTATTCAGGGCATAATACCCAGTTCCCGCCTTTGAAAATGCCCTGACAAATACTCAGTGAATGAATGAAGAGCAGACTGCCCTACAGAACTCAGACCCTCACATTCGGTGTACAAAGGACTCGCCTCTTGTCTGTCCTGTACGCAGGTGACTGATGGAGAAGCCAGCGCAGACCTAAGCATGAACTTAGGGACCCTGTGGCCTCTGCTCACCCCCCGTCTGCCAAGACCCCGCGGCAGGCTGGCTTCCCAGGGAGGGCACCCGGGCGGTGGGCGCTGCCTCCTCAGGGAAGGTCAAGCCCCTGATGAGAGCCAGCAAATCCATGTCTGTTGCCAGTGCCTTTGTGGGGTCAGTTAGGATGTGTGGGTCCCAGAGTCTCCGATTCTAGCTCTAAACTGTATGCGATGCAGCTCCACCAAGGTGAGTTCCAGGTGCCCTGCAAACAGCTGCCCGGACCCGTCCCACAGCTAGATTACAGGTCCTCTGTGCTGAAGTCACATTGCTGCAGTGGCGTTAAAACCTGCTTCTCCACAATCAGTTCACATCAGGTTCTGTGGGACAGAAAGGACATCACTCTCAAGGATCAGAGCTGCTTAAGAAAGTTCTCCCTGGGACTTCAGAGCCCCAGGAAAGCAGCCATGGGATGAAACTACCTATCCCTCCCTAAAACATTCTCACTCACAAGCACTGCTTTAAAAACACTGGGGTAGAAGATGGAAGGAGAGCTTATCGTAAAAACCAGCGTAGAGCACCAACCCTGTGAGTTAATAACACAGTTTTTTAGAAAGGACTTGGCGAGAACTCATGAGTGAGTTGAACTTGTGCCCAAACTCACTGGGAACAATCAGTTTTAATCTAATCCCTGTCTTCCCAGCATTACAGGGCACGGGAAGACAGTGCACACAGCAGCTTCACCTCCTTGGAAGGCCCAGCAGCTACGTAGGAACACAGCTTCTTTATGGCCCTCTTCCCACCCAGCGCATGTCCAGCTCCCATGGACATGAGCCAACATAAAAGACAGAGAGCTGAGGACTGCTTCCTACCTGGCTTGTGTACCTTTCTGCCAGGTAGGCCCAAGGCCTGAGTGGCAACTCACAGCTCCTGAGTTCACAGACTGGCCCTCTTTCCAGTGCAACACCCAAGTAGGACAGACACAGCATTCCACATTCATTGTATCCCATGGTTTCCAAGGAAACAGGACTATGGGAAGAGTTTCCATGGTTAGCTTGCTGGACTGGACTCAGACAGTCCTAATCTAAAGTTAACATTTTACTTGTGGTCTTCAACAGATTCTAACACCCATTCATGATTAAATGACAATGACAGTAAAAACTCTCAATTAAAAAGGAATTTTCATTAACATGAAAAAAATATTTCTCTTCAGTCCCCAAAACAATCTGTGCCTAATAGAAAAACATGATTAGACAGAGATGTCTAATTTTACATTAACATTGTACTAGAGATACCAGAAAATGCAATCAGACAGGGGAAAACAATAGAAGGGGAAGTAAAGCTTTTTTCTATTTGCATATGATATGAAAGAATCTTTTAAAACCCAAGAGAATAAAAGATAAAGCTAAAGTTACTAAATTAAATCTAAAACTTAAACATATAAAAATAAAACAAATTAAAAGACTCAATGAAGTATCAGGATAGAATATTAACATGAAAATATATAACCTTTATATATATAAACAATAACCAGATAGAATATACAGTGGATGGGAAAACAGAACTTGCAGTAGCAAGAAAAATATAAAATACATGAAATAAACTTAATAAATATG
>PVIY010050001.1:0-16382 GCA_004026745.1 Myrmecophaga tridactyla
CCCTATGCCTCTTTAGTATGGCATTTATCAGTGTTTGTATTTATACACTTATTTCATTATTATTTGATTGATGCCTATCTCCTTGTAACAGTTAGAGTACTATCCAGCTACAAGTAATAAAACTTGACCTGATCAAACCTACTTACAAAGGGGTTTATTTATCTCCCATAACAAGATAGGCAGTCCAGCATGGGTATAGTGACTCAGTGATGCCATGTGGGACTTCAATTCCTGTTCTTTTCTTTCTCTGCTATCTATAGCAAGTGCCCTTAATTCTCATGTTTACAAGTAGGCTGTTGCTATTCCAGGCATATTATCTAAATTACAGTCAGAAAGAAAGGGAAAGAAAAAAACTAAGCATCAATCGACTACTGCTTATGTCTCATTGGCCAGAATTGGTTCACATGGCTGTTTCTAGCTGCAAAGGAGTCAAAATGATTATTTTTTTGTTCCTGCTATTGGTTTTCAGCTTTTATATCCTATATTGTCTTTTTTTTTTTAACATGGGCAAGCATCAGGAATACATTGTCTTTAAAACTTTTTTATTGCATAATATAACATATATACAAAGCGAAGAAAGAAAAAAGCAATAATTTTTAAAGCACTCTTCAACAAGTAGATCCAGGACAAATCCCAGAATTTGTCACGAGCTACCATTCCATCATCTCAGAGCTTTTACACCCTACAGGGTTTTAATAGTTTGCTGAAGCTGCTGGAATGTGATATACCAGAAACGGTATGGCTTTTAAAAAGAGAATTTAATAAGCTGCAAGTTTACAGTTCTAAGGCCATGAAAATGTCCAAATTAATGCAAGGCTATAAAAATGTCCAAATTAAGGTATGTAGGAAAAGATACCTTGGTTCAAGAAGGCTGATGACATTCAGGGTTTCTCTCTCAGCTGGGAAAACATAGTGAAGTCTGCCAGCTTTCTCTCCTCATTTCTTAAGTCTTCCCTGGGGTGTTTTCCTTCTGCTCTGAGGGTCTCTGGTTGTGTGGGCTCTGCTCATTGTTGTGGCTCTAAAGCTTTTTCCAAATGGTTCCCTCTTAAAGGGATCCAGTAAGCAATCCCACTTTGAATGGATGGAAACACATCTCCATGGAAACCATCTAATCAATAGTTACCACCCACAATTAGGTGGGTCACATCTCTGTGGAAACAATCAGAAAGGTCCTACCCAGCAATATTGAATTAAGGACATGGCTTTTCTGGGGTTCTCAGTAGATTCAAACTGGCACAATGGTAGAAGCACACCAGAGAGCAAGGGCCTTCCATATTCCCTTACTGAACTTCAGTATCTAAGAGGGCAGGCACCATGTTTCTTTTGTTCACTATCACAAGCCTACCTTGTGCAATGTCTATCCCATTGTAGGTACCCAATAAGTATTTTGTTGAATGTAAATGAATGAATAAATGAATTCCTGCAGAGACTATCTCCAACACTTGGTCTTAAGAGGGCCCAGACAAGGATAGATGGATCAGTATAATCTAATTACTATGGATAGGGAGAATTTAAAATAGATACAACAGGGGCCCCACTAGTCTTTAAAATGCCTTTGTATGAATTAGGAAAATGCACCCACATCTTCCTCAAGACACATTACTGCCATCTGTGGAATATGGTCCTAATAAAATTATAAACCTACCACTGCTACAGTGTGAATGATGCCCCTTTAGATGTGGTAAGGCTATGGACTGAACAACCTGCACAGCCATATGCGATCACCTTGAAGGGTACATGAACAAGCATCACCAACCAGGTGGATGTAACCAAGCAATATGGGATCCATCCCACCTGTCTCCTGAAGCAGAGGAAGGGCATACCACCTGTGGGGCAAGTCTGGAGATTTTACCAGGGTTGTTGAGGGCTTGCTCACCATATATAAAGATATAGAATAAAGCAGCAAGAGTACAGTGTGAAGAAGACCAGAAGGTGTGCTCCCTGCTCTTCACTTTCTGCCTCTTACAATACTGTGAGAAACACTTAATCCTCCTAAACTCCTGTTTCCTCATCTCTAAAATGGGGAAAAGAACTCCTGCCTAGAAAGATATGCTGAATACCCAATAAAATAATGTTCATGAAAGAGTTTGGAGAAACTTCTAAATATCAAAATAATGTAAGCTACTGTTAGTATGGAGGGATAACAGGGAATACATATGGAGTGAGTATTCAAGTCTTGTCCTGACTACTCTCCAGTCATATGACCTTGGGGATATTACTTAATTTCTCTGGGGCACAGTCCTCTCATTTGTAAAAGAGGTATGAAAATATGAGTACCCACTACCCAGGAAATTTGTGAGGTTTTAAAAAAATAATAAATGTAATAGTAAATGTAAGCTACTAATATTAAAGAAGTCATGTCTTGCAGTGTGCTCTGCATTTTGCATTCAGTATTTCATTCAAATATTTAATTAAATCACCCTTGACTTTTAAAAAATAAAAAAGAAACATAAAATGAAATGAAACAAAAGGGTTCCTAAGCTTTTTTGCAAAGAGGGCATGTTGGGTAAAGTGTGATTCAGCATATTTCTATGACTCTGGATCTGTTGTGATGTCTCTAATGCATGAGGAGGCACTCTCCTTTTCACTGACCTTCTCCTCTCCTCTCTACCCCAAACCACCTCCAAACACTTTTAGCCAAATCTGCATGCTAGTCCTACGAGGCTCTAGCTGGAATTTATCAGTAAGTCATCAGTGATGTTGATTTCACAGAAATTTCACATGATTTACAAAGCCAAAAAGTACCAAGGGGAAGGAAAGGCCAACCAACTGGGCAGGGTGGGTCAGCTCAACCAAGTAGAATTTTGGTTCCCATATACTCTGGTTCTCTCCTCCCCTCCCCTCTTCCCTGTATCCCCTGCTTTTCTTTCTTTCTAGCTGTCTTCATCCTCCCACCCCCAGCCCTGGGAACAGCGCCTTGTAAGTGTTGAGGAAATTGGTTCAAAATTTGAAACAGTGAAACTGGAAGGCAAAAGGTTCCAAAGCAGAAAGCCAAACAACAAAATTGTTGATTCGACTGCTGCCCAACAGCTGATTTTCTCATGTGCAATTTCTTACAGCCTGATTTGCCTATCTGTCTAGTAACAATATTTTATCCTATCTTCTTTTCCACTTGTCTACTCTTGACCATCACTGCTGTCCTTTCTTCATATCTCCTCAGAGTATAGAGTTATGGGGGAAACAAGACTTTTCTTCTTGATTTCTCATATCACATTTCACTGGAGTAAATAACACTTCATTTTCCTTTGTTCCACCCCACAGAAGTTGTTTTAGGGAAATTGTGCTGAGCACCCGAACTTCCTGGGCTTGGTTTCCATGTGGTCTAAGGCTGACATCATCTTTGTGTTACTTAGTTGAGAGTAGAGTGGTGAAAAACCAGCTCCCATCCTGATGACCAAATTTCATTGGCTTTTCAGAGGCCAGTGGTGAGGCTGACTTGTCCCCCATTTAATCACTTCTTCCTTTGTGACAGCAGACTGTGTTAACCAGAGGCCATGCAGGTGGCTTTGGGGCCAGAGAACTTGGAATGGCCATGGCTTGGCAGCTGAGAGAAGCTGGGGTGAGCTAGGGCTGGGGGTGTAACAGCTGGCAGTTGTGAGGTATGGTTTTTATGACCACACTGGGGACAATAATCAAATAGTGGGTCTTTTGGACTCATTTGAAGAATACTTTGCATAAATCCCAGCTGCTAGCCATATGTCCGACCCCTGAGAGGGAAGGGTGTATTTCCCTGAACTTTTGGTCCCTTCCCTGGAAGTGAAAACTAACCAAACCTCTAACTGCCTGGTGGGGGTCTTCGGGTTAGGAAAGTTGGCCACCAGAGCTTAAGCTGATTTAATCATGACCTAAATATTTATTGTACTTCACCAGCTTTTCCTTTCCACAATTTTGTGTCATTTTGTTCTCACGTAACAAACAGAAAACATTTTGCATTGGGCGCTTACTATGCATTGGGCACACTTTAAATGCTAGAGATATATTCATTTATTTTGTATTTGCATTAGTCTATAAGACAGATACTATTATTATCCCTACTTCATTGATAAAGAAACATAGCCCAGAGAGGTTACTTTACTTGCCCAAGGTCACAAGCTAGTAAATAGTAGAGCTAGGATTAAAACCTAGGCTTCCTGGCTCCAGAGCCTGTGCTTGAAACTACTATATATGCTACCAGTCAGCTTGGCAGTGACAGAACTGGTATTCCACGTAGGAACTCACACTCCAAGTTCAGGTTTTCCCCTAAGCCACACCACTCTTCTGAAATTTGCTCTGTAAAGATCCCTTATCCCTAGAAGCATTAGCAATAGCAATTAAGGTTTGTACTATTTTCATCTGGTATCTCAGTCGTTCACTTAAATTTCTTTGATTAGCCCCTCCTTATCTATTTACTATGAAGTTAGAAGCATACCCATTTAACAGAACTGTAATGCAGCAGAAAATTACTCCCAAACCAAGGCTTTGGAAAAATACAGGTATCTAGGTGTTGGGAGTTGCTAAGGTTTGGCAGTCCAATGTCTGGGATAGTTATTTTCTCATCCTGCTTCCTGGGGAGGATGGGTGTGGTTTTCACAGTACTGGCTGATTTTGTGAGCATGCGTACTCCAAAGTTTCACATTCCCAGACAGTCTGACTCTCCTTTTGGGAAAAGATAATTCCATCCCTGACTTCAACAATTGTGCACCTCTTAGCTGAGGCGTCTCCACCAGTCTGAGGTGAGAATAAACAAACCAATGGCGGGAGCTGTTTCAATGTGCTACTATCTCCAGCTGCCCAGGTTAACTTTCTCACAAAAGAAAACCAGTAAAAGCTTTGCTCCAGCATTCACTGGTGCCCCAAAGAAAACCTCTAGCTGAGTACAGATTTTTATAAAATTTCATAGCCAAAACCAAAGCTAGAGGACATTAGAATTTGTGATAGCGGCCCAAAAGCAGGACTATGATACCTACTTTTAGTTCTGAATAGCAATTGTCTTTCCTCATTTGCAAATTAACTCTGTAGTCAGGCATTTGGTAACACAAAACAAGTAAAACAACGCTTCAGCTTAGAAACCATAAACGGAGGCTATTAGAAGGGGAAGAACAAAATGGTTTTGTTTGTTGTAATCATTAGTCATATTTACTTGATTATTTGGCTACTTTCTATTTCCCTAGGTTGGATTTATTTTGTAGGTGATTCCGGGAAGCACCTGTAGGGAGCAAAGAATTGAGACAGGAAAGGGAAGGAAACCAATTCAAAGTATCAGAAAATGTTACCTGTATTCCAAGTAGGAACTCACACTCCAAGTTCAGGTTTTTCCCCTAAGCCATACCACTCTTCTGAAATTTGCTCCGTAAAGATCCCTTATTCCTAGAAGCATTAGCAATAGCAATTAAGGTTTGTATTATTTTCTGGGCAACTGAGGCTCAATCCTGCTGAGGACCTTGGGAAGATGGTAGGGATCATGCCTCAAAGTCCAATATAAGGGCTAGGAAGCTGGGAGATTTACCACCAACTCTGTCAATCATTGGTTTACAACTGACCCTATATTTTTTAATTACCTGGCATTCTGGCCTCTCCCACCTATGGCCTGAGCATTCCCCTGAAGTCAGAGAAAGTGCTCAAGTAGGGAGTCTCATTTGCTTATGGTGAGAAGGCATCAGGCTACATGAGAACAGTGAGTGCCAAAGGGAAGGGCATTGGCAGCATCTCCTACTGTCTACTCAAGAGCCAATCCAGTTTATAGAGGAGGAAGATGTAAGGGAAAAGATATATAGTAATTAGGATTCTTTCAGTCACAAGTGACAAAATATCAATTCAGCTTATGCAAAAAAAAAGGAATTCATGTGAGATGTGAGTTATATCACTGTGCAGAGATCAGCTAGCTCCACGTGCTCAAATAGTGCTACTGGAGCTACGTCTTAGGTCCATGTCTTGGTTCTGTTCTCTTTGGTGTTGACTTTATTATCTGGCTGGTTGAGAGAATGTGTGGAAAAGATGGAAGCTCTCAGCTTACATGATCCTTTTTTCCTCTTGATCTTACAGAAGAGCATTTTTTTTGGTAGATCTGGTCAAAATCGTGGGGAAGGCTTTCATAGGTCTATTGTAGGCCATGTGACCATCCCTGCACCAATTGTGGTCTTCACTATGTTTGGCCAGACCTGGATCATATATGAGATTGGGGAGGATGGTGTCATCCCACCCAAATAGCAGGGACAAAGAAGAATTGCTTGGACCTGGGGGAGGAGCGGTTCTGGTGATGTACTGATAAACCATCTTACAGACAAACAAGCCTGAATGTGTCATGTTTGGTGATTTCCATGGTATAGATGCTCCCACCATGGCTAACTCCAAGCTATCCACATGGCATCACTGAACATGGAGTGAGGTAGTATGTGCTAGCAGTAGCACACCACTGCATGATTCCCCATAAGGAGGGCTCTTGGGCTGACAGCGTGGTCACTACAGCTGTAAAAGAGAAGGTCAAGGTCTATCTTGTGAAATCCTGGTAGTCATGAAGGTCCAGATCAAGAACTGGCAGTTGAGCTTACTTTGTTTGATGTGCATGATGTTTGAGATAGAAAATTGAAACAAGCAGACTTCTTCCTCCAAACTCCTAAGCTCATCTTGCAAACACCTCCAGGGAACACTACCTGGAAAGTTCAAGCAAATCAAAGAATATATAGCACCATTTATTTCACAACTGTGTAAGTTCCATGAGGGTAGGGATCTTTCCCAGGTTGGTTCAGTGAGTACAGAGGAAAACACATAGACACTCAATATTTGTTGCATGAATACATGATAGCATGCCAGTTCTATTAGCTAAGACTATTTCTTCAGCTTACACATCATTTGCACATTCTTCAACTTATAGCTTCTTGCCTAACAGTTGTTGTTTAGACAACCATGTCACCTCATGGCTACCATGTCAGGCCCTCCTGACTCTCTGTTCTAGCCCTGGGAAGGACCAAAGTTGGTGGCTGAGGCCCTCGATCCACCATGCCACATGACTTCCTGGTGTGAAGAAGATGCAGCTGTGGCCCACTGTCCTCCCACTGCCACTTTGTTCTCCTTGCTCCTCAATTTCTTTTTTTTTTTTTTTTTTAAACATGGGCAGGCACCAGGAATCGAACCTGGGTCCTCTGGCATGGCAGGCAAGCGTTCTTGCCGCTGAGCCACCGTGGCCCGCCCGCTCCTCAGTTTCTTTAGCCAGGTGTTGATCATTGTTTTAGGTCAGGCAGGGAGACTCTCACCTTCCTGTCTTGGGGCTCAGCCTTTCCCAGGCAGGGGCAGACCGTGATGGCGACTTCTTATTAAGTCACCAGAGTCTGCTGGGACTTGTCTGATTAGAGTCTCCTTACACATCGGTAAAAAGAACTTTCTGCCTTTGCAGTTCTTTTGTTTCAAAATGAAAAGCATAGCTAAGGAGCTGCAAGGCTGGAAAGTTGTTACACACACAAACACATCACACCAAACCAGATTTGCTGATAACAGGAGAACGGGAAGGCCTGAAGCTGAAGGAGCATTTCAAGGTCACAGGCAAGGAGGGGCCTGCGGTGGTGGTGATGGATAGATGAATAGACAGTTGAATGCATTATTTAGTGTGTTCCACATCGCAAACCCAAGAATGGTTCCCTCGCCCCAGATTTGATGTATCAAGCTGGCTGTCTCCTCAGAGGACACCCCCAGTCTCCTCTTGAGTTCATGGAGACATGGTTGTCTAGGTGACAACTGTCAGGCAAGAAGCTGCAAGCTGAAGAATAAAATCACCTTTGCTAATAGACTGGAATGCTATTATGTACCTGAAGGTTTAACTGCTATATTACCCTGAAAGAATCATTTGGAGGAGAGAGAGGAGCTGCCTTTTCCCTGGGCTACATCAGTGAATTCAATTTCTATTGAAGAGAGACTAGCATTTTAAAAACCACTGTGTGTGGAGCTTCCAGTCCTTTTTGTCTTTTGGTGAGAAATGATTTAATAATGAATTTACAACAGCAGGGCCTCCAGCCAGCCCCCTGGAGCCCTAGAAGAGGGAAAGGGTGGTGTGGAGGGGCCAGGAGCTGGCAGGCTCCATCCTGTTCTCTTCCTGCTCAGGCCCAGGTTTTGTGACTGAGGTTACCCCAGAGCAACTTGGTTCACATGCGTGTAGAGTCTGAGCGATAATTTTCCTCCCTCACAAGATTGCCAGGTGCCTCTAATTAATGGTTGTGAATTCCTTAGATGGGGTTGTTATTAGATGGAAAGCAGCTAATTGTACTGGTCACAATAGTTAACCTCTTCCAGAAAGAAGTGTGTGTGTGTGTGTGTATGTGTGTGTGTGTTGTGCACCCATGCACACAAATGTGCCTTGGTTCTTTCTGAAAATGAAGCAGAAAAGCTTGAGAATCATGGAAATTCTTTGGCATCAAGACACAAATAAATGCCACATTGTTTTCACTAAGATATTTTTGCCAAGCAAAGGACCGACGTTTATCCGATTCTTTCTAAGTCTGCCATCAGTGCTACTTCTTTACTAGCTTGAGCACGTATAACTCTCAACATTCTTAACTGTGATTATTCTCCTTAGCCTCCAGATGGAGAAACCAAACAGTGCATTTAAGAGAATCGTACAAGGCCCCACCCATGCCAGCAACAACTGAGGGTCTTTTACATTCAGAAGGTCCCGACAGAAGCTGAGAGCTAAGCAGGGCAACTGGAAGAAGAGTAAGTGGCAGGCAAGAAGAAGCCCTCATGCAAGGATCTGGACAACTGTGCCAGGCTCTTCCACCAGGCCCATGGCTCTGGGCATCTGGAAAACCTCTTCCTTTTCCTTCTGCTCCAATCTTGGCTCTGACTTCTGTTTTGTTTGGTCCCTTTCTTGTACTACAAACAATATCTCTGTTCTATCCTCCTGTAACTCAAGCTCCTGATCATAAAATTGCCTTCACCTCCTCAGAGGCAACCCTAGTGTGACATACATGTGTTGGTCACCTGCCATGTGCTGGGTGGCCCTGGGCAGCCGACAGAACGAAGATAAATGGCATCACAGTCTGGAGAGGGAATGAGACATGAAACCCCCAAATCAAAACAGCATGGTTAGTATAATAATAATAATAACAACAATTTTGTAGGGTTTCCTATGTGCCAGGCCTTGGGTTAAGCACTGGAAACAATCCTATGAAATAGATACCATTATTGTTTCCACTTTGCAGGTGAGAAAATTAAGGCACACAGAGGTTAGATCACTCTCCAAAGGTCTGACAAGTAGTAAATAGCAAATCAGGGATTTGAACAAAGGCATTGAGTCTCCAGAGCTGATGCCATTAGCCACTATGCTGTACTGCACCTATATAGACTAGTATAGATGTATGTATACATTTTAAAGGGAGCTCAGATAAAGGGGCATAAATTCCTTCCTAAATAGAGTGGTTCACAAGAAACAATAGAGAAAAGGGACTAATAAGAGAAAAAGAAAGATCATGTGTTCAGAATATTAAAGACACAGATCAGGCACTGGGTCCCAGTTTTTGTCTTTATATCCTGTATCTAAAGTTGCCTAACAAATCACTCCAGAGCTTAGTGGTTTAAAATAACAATAAGTATTTACTGTCTCTCATGGTTTCTGTTTGTCAGGAAGTTAAGAGTAGCTTGGTTGGGTGGTTTGTGTGTCCAGGCTCTCTCATGAAGTTGCACTTCTATGTCAGCTAGGGCTGTCATCATCCAGTATGATTCACTCATATGGGATGGTTAGTCGGTGCTGGCTGTTGGCTGGAAGTCTGAGTTCTTCTCCATGTGGTTCTTTTCACAGGGCTGCTTGAGTGTCCTCACAACATGGTAGCTGTCTTCCTCCAGAGCAAGGATCCAAGAGACCCAAGGAAAAAGTTCTAATGCCTTTTATGACTTATGTGGAAGTTGCACAATGTCACTTTTGCTGTATTCTATCAACCACACACACAAGCTCTGATTCAATATTACAAAAAGACACAAATGCCAGGAGGTAGAAATCATCCTGTAGTTCACCACCTGAGGTTAAAATTCCCATGTGTTAAATGCAAAAAACTATATAGTCAGGCAGTGTGATGGTGACTCAGCAGGAGGAGGTGAAAGCAGGGCTGATAGGGAAGCCAGGAAGTGGGGCTGGCAGTGAGGGGCAATGTAGGTCTCTTGATAACTAAAACAGAGTGACAAGCTCCCTGAAGGCTTGGCATCACTTAGATTATTGGCTAGACCCATATTCTGATCTATAAATCATATGGAAACAGAACTTATTCAACCAGTTCTCCTGCTTTTGTGTTGGATGTCTGCCTGTTGACCACATGTTGAAAGAAGCTACCAACAAAATTTTCAGTGGAAGAATTTGAATACTTCTTTATTCCTCCTACTTCGGTGATTTGTACATACTAAGGGTACTCATAAATGGGAGTAGCAAAATCACTGATGAATAAATGGCTACTCAATGATAAGTCAAAATATGTTATTGGACACTAACATCATTTTAATAGACTCAATAGTTTATGGCATCTTTCTGTGTGCTGGGCCAGATACCACGCTAGATACTGGGGGAAAGCTTAAAAAGACATGGTCCCTGTTCTTATGGTGCTTGTGAGACACAGATATTAATCAAATAACAATACAGATAAATATATATAAACCTAGATAAGTACCATAAAAAAGGAAAGAACATAGGATTGGGAGATTTAAAACAGTAAACATTAAGGAAGTGGTGCTGGATTTGAAGTCTGAGAGATGAATAGGGAAAAAATGGGAAGAAGGGAATTCCAGGCAGAGGGAATAGCAGGCAAAAAATGTGTTTGCAGAACTTAAGGGACATTGGTGTGACTGAAACAGAGAGAGTAAAGGGAAGTAGGGGGTAAAATGAGGGTGGAAAAGTCATGGGCCAGATCATGCGGGACCTTCTAGCCCTGTCCAAGATGTTGGCCATTATCCTAAGCAGTGGGCAGCCACTGAAATGATTTAAGTAATACAGTGCCATGACCAGATTTGTGCTTTGAAAAAATCATTGTCTGCAAATGGAGACTAGATTAGAGAGGGAAGGAAGACCAGTTAGTAGGCTATGACCAGAAGAGAGATGTTGGTGGTTTGTGCCAGGATGTTGGTAGTGAGGTTAGTAGAAGGAGGGTGGAGTTGAGCTAAGTCATCATGATCTGGAAGGTGAAAGCAAGCCATGTGAGAGCAGGACAGGAGATTGGGAAGTCAGAATGGAGTCAAAGAGATAAGAGGAAGAGGAAGATGGGTGAAATCCAGTTTGGGTACAGTTAAGTCTTAGACTGCAGAAGGAGGCTATGTAGGGACTGGGGTGTTTGAGCAGTGGACTTTGTTGCTAAGAGGCATTGGCCATTGTTATGTAGGGTTCTGATGTGTGACGCTGTAAGTGATAAATCTTTGATGATCAATATTACTATTCTATCAAGTGCTCCCTGAGGTCTTCCTTGAGTAGAGCACATTTTTCTTGTTGTATTTTTTTACTGCATAGTTTATAAAACAGGGCAGGTTGTTTCAAAAGTAAGTTTTTAGGTAGGAGCTTTAAGAGTGGCCAGTCCACACCATGGGGTCAATAATTCCATCCTTACCAAAAGGGCAAAAAATGTAACAAATAAGGTATCAGTGGCCGAGAGAGTTCAAATAGTCGAGAGGCTACTCTGGAGGTCACTCTTATGCAAGCTTCAGTTAGATATTGCTAGGTACCATAACTTGCCAAACCAAGACCATTGCAGCTAATCCTAAAGAACACCTAGGGCAATATATAAGATCCTACAAAGATTCCATGCATTAGAATAACTTTCTAGAGACCTACAACCTCCACATGGGTCCCTGGACCAGATGAGTCCTGAAATGCAGAGGGCCAGTCTCTCCAGAACATCAACTAGTTCCATCCCCCTATCCCATATTATCAACAGCCCCTTGCAAAATGAAAAAGTTAGAATGGGCATAGCCCAAAAACCCCTAAAGAGTGGGAAAAAGACCAAAGGTTATAGTGGAGTTATACAGAGAAGGTAGGGTTTAACAAACAAGTATGATTGCTGAATCATTATATTAATATTTCTTTTAGTCTCTAGTATCTTAGAGCAGCTAGGAGTAAAAACCTAAAACTGTGGAATTGTAATCCATAGCAAACTCTGAAATCTGTTCTACAACTAATTGTTGTGATGTGTTTTGACATTTGCTTTTATATATATATGCTATTTTTGACAAAAAAAGAAAAATTTATTTCTTGTAGCCACCAGTGTTTTGGAGCAGCCAGAAGGAAAAATCTGAAATTGTGGAAGGGTAACCCATAACAAACTCTAAAATCTGTCCCATAACTACTTGTTGAAGTGTACTTTGAAAATCATAGTTTTTCTTTCTTTTCTTTGTATGTATGTTATATTTAACAATAAAAACAGTTTTTAAAAAAGAGTGGCCTGTCCTCAAGAGTGACCTTTAGACTGCACCTCTGAAATTATAACTGGATTTTAATTTAAAAATATATAGATGGGGGCAGTGTGATGGTGGCTCAGCAGGTAGAATTCTCACCTGCCATGGCGGAGACCCAGGTTCAATTCCCGGTGCTTGCCCATGCAAAAAAAATAGATAGATAGATAGATAGATAGATAGATAGATAGATAGATAGATAGATAGATAGATAGATAGATAGATACATACATAAATAAGAGGACCCAAGACCAATGGAATGGATTGGAAAGTCTAAAGACAGAAACAGATGCACATAGGGATTTATTATAAAGGGGGCATCACAAACCAGTGTGGGAAAAGATGGATTGATTAATTTCAAATTTGATTAAAAAATTCAAATGAAAAAAAAGTGAAATCTTAAAACACTATTACAGGAAACCATGGGGGAATTCTTGGGTAACCTTGGAGTGAGAAAGGCCTTTTAAACTATGACTCAAGTCCCAGAATCCAAAAAAGAAAAGGATGATCAATTTATGTTAAAATCAGATTAAAATCTCTGCATAGCAAAAAAATACAATAAACAAAGTAAAAGACAAATGATAAACTAGAAGAAAAGTTGCCACCCACATTACAGATAATGTACAAATCTCCCTGGAAAAATCAATGAGAAGAACAATAACCTAATAGAAAAATGGGAAAAGAGTATAAACTAGTTCAAAGAAACATAAAGACAAATGGCTCTTAAAGTTATGAAAAGATGTTCAGCTGCACTCATAATATGAGAAATATAAAATAAAACTGTTCTAAGAAACTCTTTCTTTTTTCTATCATATATTTGTGTGTATCATACACACACACACACACTCCTGCCAACTGCCTATTGGCAAAACTGTGGGGAACAGGTATACTCATACCTTAATTGTGGGAGGATAAATTGGTATAACCCTCTATGGTAAACATTTAAGCAATTTCCATCAAAATTACAAATGCATAATTTATTTAACCCATTCTCTTTTACCCAGCTCTTCAATTTTTGGACTGTATCCTATAGAAATACTTGTCACCTGGTGAAATGATGTACATGCAAGTCATTTCATTACAGTATTATTTGAACTATGCAAGATAGTGCACAGCCCTAAGATGTCCAACAATAGAGGACTGACTAAATGAATTGTATCACATTCATTTAATAAAATACTATGCAACTGGAAAAATGAATGGGGGAGATTTCTATGCAATTATAGGTCAAGATCGCCAAGATAGATTTTATTAAGTGAATATGAACAGAACATAATATACTCTTTCCTATCATTAGGGTATAGAACTGATATCTATACTCACAGTTGCTTGCACATTCAGAAAGAAATTAGGAAACATAAATCAAGAAATACCAATAGTTTATTGAGTCTAAGTTATGCATCTTTTCACATCTCGATATCTGTGAAATAAGAATGTGTCTTCCTATCAAATGATATTTTAGAATGACAGTTAATCACACTATTTTCTTTCTTGGTGGTACATTAAATAATGGCTCATCTTGAAATTGAAGGGGTGTTAGATTTGATGGAATATAACATGTGACAGTGGTTAGCTATGGTGAAGGGAGATTGGGCAAAGGGGTGAGGAGGTGTTCCATTTATATGCTTTTTAATGGATTTTGTTTTAGCCATGTAAATTTATCCCCTACTCAAACACTGAATATATGATAACAATAATGAAAATCAGATAATAGAAACTAACATATATGTCATATATATTAGTCACAAATATGACATATATATATATGACATATATATATTCCTGCTATCTACACCCTCTAGCAATGTTCTAAGTAAGACAGCCAGTTCTAAGTTATTAAAATGGGACACAAACTAACCCACTCCTTGGACCATGCTTTTGATGGTCCACACAAAAGCTGTGTGCTGTGTTGACTTATGCCCACTTGGATATTTATCAGCTCCTCAGACTCACACCTGATTTGGCCAGTAGATAAGAATTAATATTCTTCTAGATGAGGCTAGCCACTTTGGTTTGATAGCCAGGAAGACATTGTCTCATCACAAAGCCCTATGAGCAGTGGAGGTACACTGTTATGGCTTCTATGATGATCTTGTGGACATTTCCTGAACTTGCAAAGAATAAAACAGCACTTGAGCAAACACACAACTGAACCAGGGTCTTGCTTTCACTTTCTTCTCTTCTCAAAAGAAAATGGGCTCCTAATTAGATAGCTTTTTATTCTTTTTGGCATTTATTTTAGTGATGAAAGCAATTGCTTCTCCTTCCCTCCTCCCTACTCCCACACACCTTTATGAGCCTCTTCTGCATTAAATGTAGTTTCCAGGGAGGAAATTGACAAGAATCAGGGTAAAAGATGCCATAAGAAGAGCCAGATGCATAGCATCCTGACTTGTGTTCCAAAGAAATCTTTTTAAATGAAAAATAGAACTGGGGGTGGGAATCCTAGTGGGTCTTTCTTTTTGTGAGTGGCAAGGTACATAATTTTGTGAAGACTCTAGTTTAGGTTCAAGAGACCCAGGTTCTAGTTCTAGGTTCTCCACTATACAGCCAGGCAATCAGTTAGTGACTCTTTCCCTCAGTTTTCTTATCTGAAAAGTGGGTGTAATAGTATCTATTCTGCTTTCCTCAAAAGGACTGTAATAAGAATAGATGAGATAGTGTTTGGGAAGACACTTAAGCCTAAGCCTATCCAAAGTGCTGCAGTTAGAGGTAAGGTTTTATTTTTGCCATCATTTAAAGGGGAGACTAGTCATGTCTCAGCTAGAGATACCTCTTTCCCAACTGCTCCGTTGGACTATGACAATTGGGAGCAGGAAGGGGTCAAGCCAAAATGACTGAACTAACCTTCACCAAGTACTTTTACATGCTTTATGTCACACCATCTTCCCAACAGTTCTGTGAGGCAGGTATTAACAATATTATCCCTAGGTCACTGATGAAGAAGCTGAAATTGTGAGCTGAACTAGGAGTTGAAGCCAGATTTCTCTACCTCCAAAATCTGTTCTCCTTCCACCATACTGTTGTGCTTCCTTTCTTCTCTGTACCAAACTTACCTCAGAAACATATTGCAGAAACCACAGAAATCTAGGGCTTGGTTTCTTCTGGTGATCAGAGGTAGGAAGAGGAGACAGGAGAGACATGGAAACATTCTACTTCTAACACAGGCTGTTAAGATGTGTACCGGGACATATGGTGGCCATCTGGAAATGAAACCATTTATGTCATTGCTGAAATCCAGCCTAACAACAATGTATTCAGGTTAGGTAGTGCAACAATGCCCTAGTCACCTAAAATTTTGCCTTAGGGAAGTGTGGCCTTGGTAAATGGTGATCAAGAGTCACAGTATATCTGTTGACACACAAAATAAAATGTTGGCCAATGTATGGAGCCATAGTTCTAGTTGATCTTAAATGCCTTCAGGCAGATTGTATTCTATTCTAACCATAGAAGTCATCCTTAATAACCATGCCATGCAAGATTGTATCAATGAAAAGGAACTTACAAGAGAATGAAACTCAGTTCCATAAAGCAGATGCCTCTACTGAAGAACCAAATAACCATTTCCAGCTGCTGGTGTTTAAGGTTAGGCCAGAGATAGGCAAACAGTCCTTGGGCCAATTCCAGCCCCTGTCTATTTTTGTAAATAAAGTTTTATTGGAAACCAGTTATGTATATTTGTTAATATGTTGTTTGCTTTCGTGTTACAATGGCAAAGTTGAGTGGTTGTGGCAGAGACCATATGACCCACAAATCTGAACATGTTTACTATCTAGCCTTTACAGAAAAAGCTTGTTGATTTCTGCTCTAGACAATGAATGTTCAGATGAGCAGCCAAAAGCCCTGACCACGTCTCCTGCTGATGAGACACAGGAAGAGAAGGACCAATAGGAATCTCTAGATAAATAAGCCCAGAGATATGCTTCAAGGGGACTAATTCCAGTTGGAACAATAGCTCAGGTTTAGCATGACCTATCCCTTACACTCTGGGCCTG
>PVIY010050002.1:0-16425 GCA_004026745.1 Myrmecophaga tridactyla
CCCCCCCCCCCCCCCCCCCCCCCCCCCCCCTGCACCTTCCCCAGGGGAGGGGTGAAACCCAACTCAGGTGGAATCCCTCTCTCAAGGAATTCAGACACCAGGGCTTGGTAATTTGAAACCATTAAAACCAGCCTACAACTTCTCCTCAGTCTCCACCACGCCCCCAGCCAAAGTTAAAGGTACTGCATCATCTTATGCTGGTGGGACCTGCAGGCAGACAAGCACCACATACTGGGCAGGATAAGAAAAACAGAGTCTAGAGACTTCACAGGAAAGTCTCTCAACCTGCTGGGTCTCACCCTCAGGGAAAACTGACACAGGTGACTCTTTCCTCCTGATAGGAGGCCAGTTTGGTCTGGGAAAATCCGGCTGGGGTCTATAATACCTAAGTAGACCCTCTTAAGTGTGGGGGGGAAGGCACCATACAAGCAGGGCAAGAAACAAGAAAACAAGAACTGAAAAATTCTCCTCTGTTAAACAAAACTTAAGGTAGAGGTCCAGATAAAGCTGAATTGAATGTCAAAGAACAGATAGACAACAAATTCATCCAGCAAGAAAACCCTAGGTAAAAAAAGTGCAAGCAATCTCCAGAATAAACTAATTAAGGTAATTAAATGCCTAGACGCCAGCAAAAAATAATGAATCACACTAGGAAAATTGAACATATGGCCCAGTCAAAGGAACAAACCAACAATTCAAATGCAATACAAGGGCTGAAACATTTAATTCAGAATATACAAACAGACATGGAAAACCTTATCAAAAACCAAATCAACAAATTGAGGGAGGATATAAAGAAGGTAAGGAATGAACAAAAAGAAGAAATTGAAATCTGAAAAAACAAATCACAGAACTTATGGGAATGAAAGGCACAGTAGAAGAGATGAAAAAAAACAATGGAAACCTACAGTGGTAGATTTCGAGAGACAGAACATAGGATTAGTGAACTGGAGGACAGAACATCTGAAATCCGGCAAGAAAAAGAAAATATAGGTAAAAAATGGAAAAAGATGAGCAGTGACTCAGGGAACTGAAAGACAATATGAGGCGCATGAATATATGTGTTGTGGGTGTCCCAGAAGGAGAAGAGAAGGGAAAAGGAAGAGAAAAACTAATGGAGGAAATTATCACTGAAAATTTCCCAACTCTTATGAAAGACTTAAAATTACAGATCCAAGAAGTGCAGTGTACCCCAAAGAGAATAGATCCAAATAGACGTACTCCAAGACACTTACTCATCACAATGTCAGAGGTCAAAGAGAAAGAGAGAATCTTGAAATCAGCAAGAGAAAAGCAATCCATCACATACAAGGGGAGCCCGATAAGACTATGTGTAGATTTCTCAGCAGAAACCATGGAGGCGAGGACAGTGGGATGATATATTTAAATTATTAAAAGAGAAAAACTGCCAACCAAGAATTCTATATCCAGCAAAATTGTCCTTCAAAAATGAGGGAGAAATTAAAACATTTTCAGACAAAAAATGACGGATAGAATTTGTGACCAAGAGACCAGCTCTGCAAGAAATACTAAAGGGAGCACTAGAGACAGATACGAAGACAGAAGAGAGCGATGTGGAGAAGAGAGTAGAAAGGAAGACTGACTATGAGTAAAGGTAAAAAGAAGGAAAATTAGATATGACAGATAAAATCCAAAAGTCAAAATGGTAGAAGAAAGTACTACCCATGCAGTATTAACACTAAATGTTAATGGATTAAACTCCCCAATCAAAAGACATAGACTGGCAGAATGGATTAAAACACAAGACACATCTATATGCTGTCTCTACTCAAAGGACATGAGAGCAAGGACACAAACAGACATTTGCACACCAATGTTTATAGCAGTATTATTTACAATTACCAAGAGATGGAAACAGCCAAAATTTCCATCAACGGATGGGTGGCTAAACAAACTGTGGCATATACATACGATGGAATATTATGCAGCTATAAGACAGAATAAAGTTATGAAGTATGTAACAACATGGATGGACCTTAAGGACATTATGCTGAGTGTGATTAGCCAAAAACAAAAGGACAAATACTGTATGGTCTTACTGATATGAACTGACATTAGTGAATAAACTGGGAATATTTTGTTGGTAGCAGAGACCATCAGGACATAGAATTAGTGTAAGATATTGGGTAACTGGAGCTGAAGGGATACAGATTGTGCAACAGGACTGAATATAAAAACTCAGAAATGGACAGCACAACACTACCTAACTGTAATACAATTATGTTAAAACACTGAATGAAGCTGAATGTGAGAATGATAGAGGGAGGAGGGCTGGGGGCATAAATGAAATCACAAAGAAAGATAGATGATAATATTGAGATGGTATAATCTAGGAATGCCTAGACTGTATAATGATAATGACTAAATGTACAAATTTTAAAATGTTTTTGCATGAGGAAGAACAAAGGAATGTCATTACTGCAGGGTGCTGAAAATAGATGGTAATTAATATTTTAAAATTTCAACTTATGTGTGAGACTAAATAAAAAAAGTCTATTTGGTACAAAATTTATGTTTTGACTAGTGCATCTCCTAATATAACTTATGTAGACAGTTGGTTGAACAACATAAGTACATGGAATCTTGGGTAAGACATTAGATTTTATTGGTTTGCCCAGAGTGATGTCTCAATGAATCCCAGAGTGATTTGATCAGTGAGTGGAAAAATATTTGCAAAGTCCCCTTCAAGGAATGCTGAGAACGGGGGAAAATTACAACCTCCCCAAGTTGAATTATTGATATTCTCACAAGCAGTGCAGACAACCACAGCTATAAGCTGAGCCCCCAGTCTTGTGGTTTGTTCACATGAAACTTAACCGCACAAAGGATAGGTTAGGTCTACTTAAAAGTACGCCTAAGAGTCACCACCAAGAGAACCTCTTTTGTTGCTCAGATGTGGCCTCTGTCTCCAGCCAATACAACAAGCAAACTCACCACTCTCCCCCTGTCTACGTGGGACATGACTCCCAGGGGTGTGGACCTTCCTGGCAACGTGGGACAGAAAACCTAGAATGAGCTGAGACTCAGCATCAAGGGATTGAGAAAATCTTCTCGACCAAAAGAGGGAAGAGTGAAATGAGACAAAGTGTCAATGGCTGAGAGATTCCAAACAGAGTCGAGAGGTTATCCTGGAGGTTATTTTTGCACATTAAGTAGATATCACCTTGTTATTCAAGATGTAATGGAGAGGCTGGAGGGAACTGCCTGAAAATGTAGAGCTGTGTTCCAGTAGTCATGTTTCTTGAGGATGATTGAACAATGATATAGCTTTCACAATGTGACTGTGTGATTGTGAAAACCTTGTGTCTGATGCTCCTTTTATGTACCTTGTCAACAGACAAGTAGAACATATGGAATAAAAATAAATAATGGGAACAAATGTTAAAATAAATTCAGTTTTAAATGCTAGTGATCAACGAAAGGGAGGGATAAGCGGTGTGGTATGTAAAATTCTTTTTTTCTTTTTCTGTTTTTGTTCTATTTTTCTGTTGTTTTTTTATTTCTTTTTCTGAATTGATGCAAATCTTCTAAGAAATGATCATGATGATGAATATGCAACTATGTGATGATATTGTGAATTATTGATTATATATGTAGAGGAGAATGAGCATATATTAAGGATGTTTGCGTTTCTTGTAATTTTTTATTAATAAAAAATTATTTAAAAGGGTGGGAAGACATGAATTATTAATATCAGAAATGAAACAGAGGCCGTCACTATGGATCTATGGACTTTGAAGAATACTGAAAATTAATATGAACAATCCTATGCCCACAAATTTGATAACTTAGATGAAATTGACCAATTCCTTTGTTTTAGTTTGCTAAAGCTGCTGGAATGTAATATGTCAGTTATGGACTGGGGTTTGGGGGGATTTAGTTAGTTACAAATTTAAGGCTCCTCAGAGGAAAGGCGGCTGGTTTTGCTCTGGCTTTCTCTATCACATGGGAAGGTGGAAGGCACATGGCGATGACTACTGGCCTTCCCTCCTTCCTTCTGGGTTCAACAGTTTTCCCAAGAGAGATTCTTTTATGCATCCCCAAATGTCTGGGTCTTTGTCAGCTCTGAGCCCCGAGCTGAGTTGTGCTGAGCTGGGCTGAGCTCCTTCCCTCTCTTCTGACACTTCCTTTTAAGCCTCCAGTGGATCAAATCAAAACATCACTCACTGTGGAAGGCACTCCCCTTAGCCAACCGCAGTTGTAATCAGCCATAGGCGAATTTTACTATACTGATGATTTAAGGCCACAGCAACAGAAAAACTGGGCACCATCACCTGGCCAAGTTGACACCTGAATCTAACTACTTTATCCCTGAAAGGAGCAAACTACCAAAACTCACAAAGAAATAAAAAATCTGAATATGCATATACATCTATTAAAGAAGTTAAATCAATAATTAGTAACATTCCAAAAAAGAAAGCATTGGGACCAGAGGGTTTCACTGGTGAATTCTACCAAACATTTAAGAAAGAAATCATACTAGTTCTGTACCATGTCTTCCAGAAAATAGAAGCAAAGGGAACCCTTCCTAACTCATTCTAATACCAAACTCGGAAAAAGAAACTGCAAGAAAGGAAAACCATAGACCATTGTTTCTCATGAACATAGATGTAAAAATCCTCAAAGAAATGTTTGTAAAATGAATATGACTATATATAAAAATATGATACACACGATATAATTTGAAGACTGTGTGTAAAGACTATAAAGCCAAAATAATCAAGATGATGTGGTATTGAGAAAACAACAGATGTATAGATCAATGGAACAGAGTAGAGCCCAGAAATAGAACCACACATACAGTCAATTTACTTTTTACAAATAAGTGAAAGCAAGGGTGACATCATCAACATGGTGATGTAAACAGCTACTGAAAGTCTCTCCTCAGAGATTTAGTGTTAAAAAAGAACAATTCTGAATTATTCCAAAATCTGGAGGAGTATATGGACTTGAAAGGGACCCTACAGATCCCAAATTGAAGAAGAAGAAGAATATTAGGTAGGAAATTTGTCCTGGACTGGCTGGTTCTCTCCCCTACCCCTGACTTGGTCTCACAGCATGGGATAGGGACAGAGGAAACAGCGGCAAGTACCTCTCCCAATGGGGACACAGAATACATATGCTCTCACAGCAGTGGGACAGATCCTCACCTTTTGGAGACCAAGGGAACAGGGGAAAGCATTTCAAGTCCCAGATTAGTGAGAGACAAAGAGTCTGAGAAAAAGTGGGCAGAAGCTTTGTATTCAGCTCTGGGTCCTAAAGTCCTCCTACCCACTCCTGTGAGAAATGGCAGTGAGAGACCTGATGCCTGCCTAGAGGAAGGGTAAAACTGGAACAGACGGAGGTGTACTCTGCCACAAACAAAGTCAGAGACACAGACCATATTGGGCCAGATTCTGGCTGGCAAAGAGAGGCAATAGGAAACCTGCATTTTTTTTTTAGGTGCATGGTCTGGAAATTGAACCCAGTTCTCCCACATGGAAGGCAAGAATTGTACCACTGAATCTCCCGTGTACCCCGGAAACCTGCAGCTTTATTCAGACCTGGAGAGATACAACCGGTGCTCTGAGGGTGATTAAGTTATAAAACAGTGCCATATGCAGGTCAGAATGGAAAGTGCAAGAGAATTGAAGGGATTTTACAGAGACTACTCAGAAAATTATTTGAAGCTGACTGGAGCAGGTCTAGACTCCCTGAACAGGAACCCACCCCAGTTTTAGCTGAGAAACACATACAGCCCAACTGTTAAAGCAGTAACCTAAAACAAACCCAGGTCTTAAAAGACAGTGAAAAACAGAACGCCACTGGGAGACAGCAGACTTGTTTTACAAACAAACAGAGTCATTGATGTGGTGCCCAGTGCTATGCCCATCCTGAGGCAAGCCACAATAGATGCCTGGTTTTGGGGGAGACGGAAGGCAGAACAAATCTGATAACTGGCTGGTGAGAGAGACAAACAGATAGAGAACAAACCCAACCAGCAGGAATACTGTAGGCAAAGGAGAATAAAATGACCTCTAGAATGAACTAAGCAAGAAAATCAGATGTCCCAACAACCACAGAAAATCATGACTCATACCAGGAAGAATGAAGATATGGCCCAACCAAAAGGTGGGCCTCAACTGAGATACAGGAATTGAAACAACTAATTAATGATAGTAAATAAGATCTTCTAAATCAATTCAACGAGTTGAAGGAAAATATGGAAACAGACATGAAGGATATAAAGAAGACACAGGTGTCCCTACAGAAGAACTTGAAAGCTTGACAAAACAAATGGCAGAACTTATGGGAATGAAAGGCACAATAGAAGAGATGAAAAACAAAAGAGAGACATAAAACAGCAGATTCGAAGAGGGAGAAGAAAGGATCAGTGAACTAGAGAACAGGAAATCTGGAAATTCTACATACAAAAGAGTAGATGGGGAAAAAACGGAAAAAATTGAACAGAGTCTCAGGGAACTGAATGACAACATGAAGCACATGAATATGCATTTTATGGGTATTCCAGAATGAGAAGAGAAGGGAAAGAGGGCAGAAAAAATAATGCAGGAAATAATCAATGAAAATTTCCCAATTGTTATGAAAGACATACAACTACAGGTCCAAGAAATACAGTTACCCCAAACAGAATAGATCCAAATAGACATATGCAAAGATACTTACTAATCAAATTTGTAAATGTTAAAGACAGAGAGAATTCTGAAAGCAGCAAGAGAAAAGCAATCCATCACATGCAAGGAGAGCGCAATAAGACTAAGTGCAGATCACTCAGAAGAAACCATGGGGATGAGAAGGCAGGGGGATGATAACTTTCAGATGCTGAAAGAGAAAAACTGCCAACTAAGTATTCTATGTCCAGAAAAACTATTCTTCAAAAATGAGGGGAGGATGGTGGAGTGGTCTGCAGTGAGTTCACTCCTGTTTGTGAAATTAGATAGAAAACAGGGAGAAAATGCCCACTGCAGGCCCCAGGGTGTGAGTAGGCTAGAAGGATCTTTAGTCAGTTTTGCAGGGGAAGATCAGAGGACAGCAAATGAGTCGAGTGACCCCACTGGGCGGGCTGCAGTGCACCAGGGAGGTGAGATAGGAGGGAAGTGACCCTCCTCGGCTATAGCCTGCACAGCTGCCAGCTGGGGAAACCTCCCCTTGAGGTTGCGGTGGGCAGTGCCCACAGGGAGCCCAGAAGCCGGCGACCATCCACTGTGGGGCGGACCTCAGGGTAGGGGGAGTGATCACCGGGTCAGGTGCGGGAAAAGCCAGCTGCATTTGTGGTGTCTGGCAGGCCCGCCAGCACTGCGGTCAGCTGATCACCTGATCCCCCATGCTCTAGTCAAGTCCACAATCCCCCGGCAGAGACCCGCTGGCGGCTGCCCCTGACTGAGCAGGACCCCTGCTGAGCAGGACCCCTGATGAGCATGCCAACCTCGAGTTGCTCAGGCCAGGAGGGGTGGGGTTGAGGGAGGAGGAGACTCAAGCATGCCATCTGCTGGCCAGACGCCATAAGTACAGGTCAGCTGCCCCAGACACAGAGGGGAGAGCTTGAGGAAGGAGGAGCCTCATGGTCGCCACCTGCTGGGGACCAGGGGTAGATGCAGGCGAGTTAGCTCCCTAACTGTCTAGGTCTTTATTTTTAGTTATTTATTTTATTTTATTTTATTTTTATTTTCTTCTTAATATTCTTTTTTTACTTCCCCCTTTAAAAACGTATTCTTTCTATACATTTTCATTAGCAATATAATTGTCCTTTTCATTTTTTAAATTTTTTATAGATATTTTATGTTATTATATTTTTACTCATTTTCTATTTTCTTTTTCACATATTATTTTTATTATTCCATTGCCTTTATTTTCATTATTACTATTATTATTTTTCTCTTAAATTTTCTTTCCCTCTGGTGGGCACCAGCCTGACTTCACTCCCAGTATATCCTGGGGTGTTTCCTTTTGATTCTGGTGCCTATTACTCTTGAGGTGTGTTTTGTTGTTGCTCTTGATTTTGTGTTCCATATTTTTATAATATTATTATTTTACTTTATTATTATTATCTCTTTTTTCTTCTTTTTTTCTCTTTCTTTCTGTGTGTTTGTGTGTGTGTGTATGTGTGTGTGTGTGCATAGGCTAGGAGCTGAGCCTGATTCTCCTATACGGTGGGCAGCCATTCTGCCACTGAAGTACCTGTGCACCCTGGCCTTGTTTATAATAGACACTTAAGTTGCATTGTATCCCCTACATGAGATCTAGATCTTGATTTGGCAGAGAATAACCAACAAACAGAGTGCAAAAGGAACCATCCAGCAAAAATTAAGTAAATACAAACTTTAGAAGAGTAAAGGAAACCAACTTGCAAAATAACCATATCAAGATAATCAAATGCTCTGAGCACAACAGAAAACCAGAAAGTACATGAAGATCCAAGCAGAAATCGCCCAGCCAAATGACCAAATCAAAACTCCGGGGGTAGGGAGGGACAGAGAATATGGAACTACTCAAGGATATTTATAAAGAAATAAAGAATATATGGAAGACACTAGAAAAGTATAAAGAAGAATACAGGAGGTTAAATAGAAAAATGGCAGATCTCACAGAAATAAAAGATACAGTAGACCAAATAGAAAATACACTGTAAGCACGCGATAGCAGATTTGAAGAACCAGAAAGAAGAATAAGTGATCTAGAAGATAGAAAAATAGAACTAGAGAGCAGAAAAGAAAAATGGCAAGAAAGTTGTAAAAAAAAATGCAACTGGATCTTAGGGAAATGGTGAACAATGAGAGGTGCACAAATATAAGAATTATTGGTGTCCTGGAAGGAGAAGAGATGAGTAAAGGGTTGGGAAAGTTAGTTGAATATATAATCGGAGAAAACTTCCCAACTCTTATAAAAGACACAAATATGCACATCAAAGAGTCACAGTGAACTCCAAATAGAATAAATGTGAACAAGCCCACTCCAAGAAACATACTAATCAGACTGTCAGGTGTTGAAGAGAAACAGAAAGTCCTAAGAGCAGCATGAGAAAAAGCAATCTACTACATACAAGGGAAAACACATAAGACTGATTTCAGACTACTCAACAAGTACCAAGGATGCAAGAAGGCAGTGGTATGATATTTTTAAGATCCTGAATAAGAAAGGTTTTCAACCAAGAATTCTTTATCCAGCCAAGTTATCCTTCAAAATTGAGGGAGAGATTTAAATCTTCAAAGACAAAGAAAGATTGAAAGGACTAGTCAGCAAGAGACCAACCCTACAGGAAATACTAAAGGGGGCCCTGTCTGCCAATAAAAAAGATAGGAGAGGGAGGGCTGGAGGAAGGAACAGAATTGAAGAATGTGAGTAAAGGTAATTTAAAGGAAAAGAGAGAGAGAGTGGGAAAATAATATACAGATCTGACAAATAAAAACTAAAGGGCAAGATGGTAGAGTCAAGAACTGCTCTTACAGTTATTACTTTGAATGTTAATGGACTAAACTCACCAATTAAAAGATACAGGCTGACAGAATGGATCAAAAGACATAATCCATCTATATGCTGTTTACAAGAGCTGCATCTTAGACTCAAGGACACAGATTGAAAATGAAAGAATGGAAAAAGATCTTCTATGCATACTGTAACCAAAAGAAAGCAGGAGTAGTTATACTAATAGCAGACAAAATAGACTTTAAATGTAAACATGTCATAAGAGACAAAGAAGGACACTATGTATTAATAAAAGGGACAATTCAGAGGAAGAAATAACCATAAAATGTATGCTCCCAGTCAAGGAGCTCCAAAGTACATGAGGCACATATTGGAAAAACCAAAGGGAGCTATAGAGATATCATATCTTTGCTATGATGTCATTTTTCATTGCTTCTGTAATTGGTATTGGCTTAGCAGCATCTGGAGATATATATTTGGTAAAAGTATTCACTGCATCTTGTTCTATACTTTTCATTAGCTCTCCTGATAATTCCTTTAGTTGAGAAGAAGGACTACTACTGGCTACTAGAAGTCTGGAGGATTCTTGGTTTTCCACGGAAACTTGAGAAGTTCCTGCTCTGGCCATTTCAATATGGAAAGGATGGGCACTGTCACGTTCCTGAAATGATAATTGTTGATGCTGCAAGTCTGGATCCAGAATCTTTATATCAATAGACATATGCAGGGAAGATGATATTTGGAAGAGTCAGTGACTGGGGGCAATTCATCCGGGAATCTGAGCCTGAACCTCATGTGAAGAAATCAAAAGGATCCATGTTCTCACAAGCTATGAAGAAATGGGTGCAAGGAAATACTGATGAGTCCCAAGAAGAGTAGCTTGGAAGATGCCTAAGATGATAGTCAGTGATGTAATGCAGCAAGCACAGTATGATCAGCCATTAGAAAAATCTACAAAGCTGTGACTCAAAATCTGAAATAAAGGATTTCTGCTTTTGAGAAATAAGAGAACTTTTTTCCTTTGGTTGGATTCTTCAACAATCCAACAGTGAAAATGAAAACAAAGCACTGTATATCTTTTCACTGATCTATCACTGTTGTTTCCAAGAAAGAGCAGACGATCCAAGACTTCCAGACTAACACTAAGTAATGTTAGATATATTTGATGCACATGATGTTCACTCAAAGAAAGTCATTAAGAGACTAAGTGGCATTGTTTACATTTCTAGAAGATTGTTAGTTTTCCAATGGCAATAACCCATTCACGAGAGTGTTTTGGCCCAGTAGGCTAGATCAGGGCCAAATGTTGTAGGAGACAGGTAAGCGCAGAGCTGATATCTGATGCACATTCCTTTAGAGCAGCGTAAATCAGGTACCACAGGTGTTTTGCTTTATCCTTCTAAAACAAAAAGGTGAGCCAGGTGGCTCAGAGGAGCTGTGTGGTGCTGGCACTCTGTCTATCTTCGGTGGAAGAGGATGAGGGTGTACTGTGCAGTCTTCCTTCACAGAGGTAGTAATTTAGGAGGAAGCTGACAGGTCATGGGAGAATACTCAGTGTCACTGTCCTTCCCTTTGGTGGCAGCATACAATTTTCACATTCTGTTTGCTCCTGAGATTCTGTCTCCATAAAGTCAGGCTCTCCCAGGTTAGCCCTCTGCTAATGACAGTGTGGCTCAAGTTGACATGGAGAGTTGATCTTTCTTCTCTGGTGTCCTGGGCTCTGGTTACTTAACTTTCAGAATATATGTGGAGAGAGAGAAATAACAGCAAACACTCTGGTTTTCCCCTGTGGTACCTTGAACAAGTTGTTTATTCCCAGACTGAACTATTTTTTCCATAGAAGGCAGAGAGGGTGGGTAGAAATGCACTCAACTTATTTGACTACATCCCCCTTTTTTCGCAGTGAGCTGGGAAGTTTGCAGTTGGTGGCCTTTTTTCTTTCTGTCTTTAGGACAGTAAGAAACTCACTACCTGCCCTTCTGCTTAGTTGGCTTCTGCATCTAGGCCACAGAGCCACTGAGCAGGGCTGCCCTCGGCAAGCACACTCCACCAGTTCTTCAAGGCTGAGGCTTCCTTGCCACAGGCATCTGTTTGAGGAGAAAGTTCTCTTGGGTGTTATTGCTTTTGCTCAGACTTTGCAATATATATATATATATATATATATAATTAATCACTTCCATCCTTTCAAAACTCTTAAATGAATAGGAAATTTATTCCATTGCTGTATTTGATTGTATAGAAGAAGCAAAAAGGCTCTGTATGTTTTTGGTACGATGTACCACCTCTATTATTCTTCTAAAGCTGAAGTACTCCTGTACTTATATCATGTTCACATATAACAATGTGGCTGAACCTTGAGGACATTGTGCTGAGTGAAATTAGCCAGAAATAAAATGACAAGTACTATATGGTCTCACTAATATGAATTAACATTAATGAGTGAACTTTGAGAATTAAAGTTGAGAGCACAGGTTATCAGATAGAAAGAGGGTAGAGATGGGGCATTTGATGATGAAGGAGTACAGAATGTTCAACATAACTGATTGTAAAGACCCAGAAATAGATAGCACAATACTACCTGAGGGAAGCACAGTACTGTAAATACAATGAACAAAGCTGAGTGTGCACACGGTTGAGGGAGGAAGACTGAGGAATGGACAACACCAGAAGGAAAGATAGCAGTTAAAGGCCGTAACAGTAGTTTTGAGACAGAAGTACAGAGCTCTCAGGAGTGCACAGGCAGGGAGATGGGGACAAGGAAGTAAGCCTCATGCACACCGCCCCCAATTCATGACCCACTATTCACCCCATGCACCTGAACCCCATACCTGCCCACTCCACTGTGCTCCAAGCACCCCTGCCCAGAACCCACCCCACACTCATGTTTGCCCCAGGCCAACCCACCTCTCCTGCACAAGTGTACAGTCTTCTCCTACCCCTCCCAAGGCCCTTAACCTGCCTCCAGCCCCACAATCCCCACCTTCCCCTCCCTACCTCCTGCAGGCAGCCGCCTGAGCATCTGGGCTGTGGGTGTTCACCTTCATACCAAGCACTGCTGTGACCTGCCCCTTGCCCTGCATCCTGTTCCATATCCATCCCACAGATACAAAGCTCTAGACTACTGGAGGAAACCAACATCCAAAGTAACCCTATCAAGATATTTTCATGCCTCAAAAGCAGTACAAAATCACTAAGCATTTCAACATTCAGATAGATATAGCCCAGCCTAATGACCAAATTAAAACACAGAGGAGACAAAGATATTGGAACAACTAATGCAAGATGTTCAAATAACTCTACTAAATAAAATCAATGGGATGGTTGATAAAATAAAGGAGATCAAGAAGACACTAGAAGAGCATAAAGAGGACTTTGAAAGAATAAATATAAAAATAGAAGATATCACAGAGATTAAAGATACTTCAGACTAAATAAAAAATATACTAGAGACACAAACAGCTGAATTGAAGAGGTAGAAGAAAGAATAAATGAACTAGAGGACAGGACAGCTGATTTCAAACACACAAAAGAACACATAGCAAAAAAGAGGGAAAAAATTGAATTGGAACTCAGGGAAATGATGGACAAAACAAAGCACACAAATATAAGAATCACTGGTGTCCCAGAAAGAGAAGAAAAGAGTAAAGGCCTAAGAAGATTAGTTGAGGAGATATTGGGGGAAAATTTCCCAACCCTTATACAGGACATAAATATTCAAATCAAAGAAGCCCAATGAACTCCAAATGGAATAAATTCAAATAGACCTTCCCCAAGACACATACTTATCAATCTGAAGAGAAGCAGAAAATCCTGAAAGCAGCAAAAGAAAAACCATCTACTACATACAAGGGAAACCACATAAGACTGAGTTCAGACTACTCAACTAGCACCCTGGAGGTGAGAAGGCAGTGGGATGATATATTCCAGATCCTGAAAGTGAAAGACTTCCAGCCAAGAATACTGGACCCAGGCAAACTATCCTTCAAAACTGAGGGAGAGATTAAAATTTTCACAGACAAACAAATGCTGAAAGAATTTATCAACAAGAGATAATCCCCACAAAAAACACTAAAGGGAGCTCTGCCAGCTGAAAAATAAAAAACAGTAGAGGGAGGTCTGGAGGAGGGCACAGAATTGAAAAGTACCACTAAGGGTAATTTAAATAATACAAAGAGAAAGAGGGAAAAGAATATATATATCTGATAAATAAAATCGAAAGGATGAGATGGTGGATTCAAGAAACATGCTTTCAGTAATAACTTTGAATGCTAGCAGACTAAACTTAACAATTAAAAGATACAGATTGGCAAAATGGATTAAGAAACATAATCCAGCTATATGCTGCTTACAAGAGACTCATCTTAGACACAAGGATACAAATAGATTGAAAGTTAAGAATAGAAAAAGATGTTCCATGCAAGCTGTAACCAAAAGAAAATAGTAGCTATACTAACATCAGACAAAATATACTTCAAATGTAAAGATATCATAAGAGACAAACAAGGACACTATATATTAATAAAAGGGACAACTCATCGAGAAGAAATAATAATCCTAAATGTTTATACTCCCAATAAAAGAGCTCCAAAGTACATGAGATACATTCTGGCAAAACTGAAGGGAGAGATTGATATTTCAACAATAATATAAAGAGACATCAACACACCACTTTCCTCTATAGATAGAACAGCCAGACAGAGGATCAGCAAGGAAATAGAGAACTTAAACAATTTGATAAGTGAATTAGACCTAACAGACATATATAGGTAGTTACACCCCAAAACACCAGGATATACCTTCTTCTCTAATGCTCATGGAACATTCTCCAGAATAGATTATGCTGGGCCACAAAACAGGTCTTCATAAATTTAAAAACACTAAAATTATTCAAAGCATTTTCTCTGATCACAATGGAATGAAGCTGGAAGTCAATAACCACCAAAGAAAGAGAACTTTCACAAATATATGGATATTAAACAACACTCTTACACAACCAGTGGATCAAAGAAGAAATTGCTGAGAAATCAGTAGCTATCTGGAGAGGAATGAAAATGAGAATACAACTCATCAGAACTTATGGGATGTGGCAAAGGCTGTGCTAAGAGGGAAATTTGTTGCCCTAAGTGCCTATATTAAAATGAAGAAAGAGTGAAGATTGAGGACTTTACTGCTCACCCGGAGGAACTTGAGAAAGAATAGCAAACTAACCCCAAAGCAAATAAAAGAAGAGAAATAGCAAAGATTAAAACATTAGAGTTAGATGAATGGGAGAACAAAACAATAGAAAGAATCAATAAGGCTGGTTCTTTGAGAAAATCAATAAAATTGATGGGCCACTATCAAGGCTGACAAAGAAAAAAAAAGTGAGGATGCCAATAAACAAAACCAGAAATGAGAAGAGGGTCATTACTACAGGCCCTGAAGAAATTTTTTAAAAATCATAAGAAAATACTATGAACACTATATTCCAACAAGCTAGACAACTTAGATGAAATGAACAAATTCCTGGAAACAAATGAACACGCTACACTGACTCAAGGAGAAATAGAAGATGTCAACAAACCAGTCACAAGTAAAGAGACTCAGTCAGTCATCGAAAATCTTCCTACAAAGAAAAGATCAGGGCCAGATTGCTACACAGGGGAATTTTTTCAAAAATTCCAAAAAGAACTAACAACAATCCTCCTCAAACTTTTCCAAAAAATTGAGTTAAAAAGAACACTACTTAACTCATTTTATGATGCTAACATCATTTTAATACCAAAACCAGGTAAAGAGCTATAAGAAAGGAAAATTACTGGCCAATCTAACGAACATAGATGCAAAAACTCTCAACAAAATACTAACAAATCAAATCCAACAGCACATTAAAAGAATTATATACCACAATCAAGTGGAATTTATACCAGGAATGCAAGGACAGTTTAATACAAGAAAATCAATTAATATAACATAGCCATTAACTCATCGAAAGGGAAAAATAACATGAACATGAACATTTGATAAAATTCAACACCCTTTTCTGACAAAAACACTTCAAAGGTAGGAATCAAAGGTAACTTCTTCATTATGATAAAGGGCATATATGACAAACCTATAGCCAGCATCATACTGAATGGGGAGAGACTGAAAGCTTTCACCCTAAGATCAGAAACCAGATAAAGATGCCCTCTGTCACCACTATTATTCAACATTGTAGTAGAAGGTCTAGCTAGAACAACCAGGTAGGAAAAAATAAATAAAAGGCACCCAAATTGGAAAGGAAGAAGTAAAACTTTCATTATTTTCAGATGACATGATACTATACTTGGAAAATCCTGAGAAATCTACAATGAAGTTACTTGATCTAATAAACAAATTCAACAAGGTGGTGGGATATAAAATTAATGTGCAAAATCAGTAATGTTTCTATATACAAATAATGACATGAGGAGTCAATTAATGAAAAAATTCCATTAAAAATAGCAACTAACAGAATCAAGTATCTAAGAATGAATTTAACCAGGGATGTAAAGGACTTGTACACAGTAAATGACATAACATTGCTAAAAGAAATAAAAGAACATCTAAATAGGTGGAAAGACATTCCCTGCTCATGGATATGAAGGTTAAATATGGTTAAGATGTCAGTCCTATCCAAATTGATCTACAGATTCAATGCAGTACCAATCAAAATTTCAAAACCTACTTGAAGACCTGGGAAAGCTAGTTAGCAAATTCATTTGCAAGGGAAAGAGACCCTGAATAGCTAAAAGCATCCTAAAAAAGAACGAAGTGAGAGGATTGTTCTAGTTTGCTAGCTGCCGGAATGCAATATACCAGAAATGGAATGGTTTTTTAAAAGGGAGAATTTAATGAGTTGCTAATTTACAGTTCTAAGGCCGAGAAAATGTCCCAATCAAGTCTATAGAAATGTCCAATCAAAGGCATCCAGGGAAAGATACCTTGGTTCAAGAAGGCCGATGAAGTTCAGGGTCTCTC
>PVIY010050003.1:0-16426 GCA_004026745.1 Myrmecophaga tridactyla
AAATATACTCAAGGGGAAAAAAAGAACTATGACAAGAGTGTTAATGAAACCTAATTGAAGATAATTTCACGGGTGAACACATACATTTTTTTTTTTATTTGCATGGGCAGGCACCGGGATACGAACCCACGTCTCCAGCATGGCAGGCAAGAACTCTGCCTGCTGAGCCACCGTGGCCCTCCTGAACATGCAGATTTTTAACGGCTCACTACATAAGGAAAATTTAATGAAGGACCCAAAGCTTAAACATCTTGGCAAAATTTATGAACTATAGAGATAAAGGAAAAATATCTATAAAATCCAAGAAATAACACACACAGAGAGACACACACTCCACACAAGCAAGACCTAACAATGAAAGCAAAAATAATAATCAGGTTATCTACATTAAAACAAATGTCAGGATGATCTTAGATTTTTCTTCTGTCAGCAATAAATCCCAGAGCACTATGGAGAAATATCTAGGAAATTTAAAAGGAAAAAGGTTGTGAAGCAAAATTTCAGCCCAGACAAGTTGTTTGTGACTTTTAATGATAGAAAGAAAATTTCATTTAAGTGAAGTTTTAGAAAGCATCCCATGGCATTCCCTACTTTAAAAATTATTTGATGTATGGTATGTGAATATATCTCAATAAAACTGCATTAAAAAATTACCTAATGAAATATCCCAGATGTTAAAGAATAGGAAAAATTTAAAGAATTCAATAAAAACCATGGTCAAGAATACAAATTCTAGTAGGAATAACTGAAAATGATTAAAGATAGAATTAAATCTAAAAACTGACCATTATATTTTTGAAAGAAAATATGTATTATATGAAAATGTTATTGAACAGTATTCTCAAGTCAAAGGCCTAAGATTATTGTACAAAAAAAATCAAGAAATGGAAGAAAGAGTAAAATTTGGCTAAATTAATTTCTTTCTTTTACATAGAGAAGAATTAAAACACACTAATTTTTTTCTTTCATAATTAGAGAAATGTAAGCTGAAATGTTTTTATGAACTGAAAAACAATGACCAGTAAAATTTACAAGTGTTGTATGCCTTCCAAATCGCCAGGGGAAAAAAAAGATAACACAAGCAAATATTGTTAAAATAGTAAAAGAGAAAAAAATGAAAGGTACGGAAAGTATAAAACATGATGAGAAAACAAACATACAAGTTATGACAATAAATACAAATGGAACAGGTTCCCCTATTAATAGACAAGGACTCATATTAGGTCGAAAACAAAAATGAATTGCCTATTGCTTAAAAAGTACTTAAAGAAAATTATATGTGGATTTTTTTAATGATGGGCAAAAGTTTACTGAAAAAAAAAATAGAAAAATGAAGTTGGAACAAACAGGGGGCTGCGTGATTCTCCCAGATGGAAAGACTACATTATTGAGAAGATGACTTTTTCTAACATTTATATACAGTTTTATCCTAATGTTAATTAAAATCTCAGTGAGATTTGGGGGAAATTAACAAAGTAAATCTAAAGTTCTGGAAGAATAAGCAGGCGAATAATTCTCTAATGAATTTTTGAAAGAGTAGGGTGCATGCAGCATATCACATATTGAAGCATAAAGTTACAATAATGTTAACTGGGATAGAGAGATAATAAATGATAATGTATATAAAATGATAAAGCATTAAAAATATGTTACAAAATAAAAGAATCATCACAATGTCATGTGGAAAAAAACAAATTATTTGCAAATGATGCCAGAGAAACTGGCCATGAATTTACATTCTTAGCTCATATCTTGCTCTGGAATTAATAAATAAAAGACTACCACTTGCAACAAAAACACAGAAGGAATGTATAATTGATCTCAAGATGGCAAGACTCTCTTCACATAAAAATATAAGACAAAATCACAAGGGAAAGATGGACAGATTTCACTATCAAAGAATTAAAAATTCCCCAAAGGAGAGTACAAAATCTAAAATAAAAATAAGAAGCTATAATAACATATTCACAACAAACATGAGAATAGCTCATACTGTTTTTATAGAAAGAACTACAAAAGGAACAATGGCCAAAAGACACCAACAAATAATTCACAAATGGAAGAAAAACAAATATCCAAGTGAAAACAACAATGAACATGCCCAGTAATTGGGGAATTAAAATTAAAACAATAAGATAACAGCTCTCACACATGGCTGGTAGCTGTTTAGGCTGTCACAGCCTCTCTGAAAAAGCGAGAGGCTGCATCTACGGAAACTGAACCTACACTGGCCCTGAGTCCCAGCAATCCCACCCCCTGGGTGTCCACCCAAAGACACATATGAGAATTTTCATAGCAGCACTATTGGTGGCAGCCAAACAACCGAATGGACAAATACGGTAGAACATACGATGGAAAAATGGACTATGGCTACAAACGACGATATGGCTGAATTTCACAAAAAGACAGAGGGGCAAGAGATCTTTCAAAACGCTGGTTCATTCAGCTGTGAAACTTCACTGAGTTGTGCACAGAAATTGTGAACTGCTATATATTTTAATACAAAACATACCATGGTGGGGAAGCAGGAAGGGAGGACGGACAATAAGATTCTGTTTTCAGCCCTTACACTGGCACTGCTTTTGCATTTTTTGTTTGTTTGGCACTTCTTTTTTAATGATCATACTCAGTGTTTAGGAAGTTCTCGTTGTTGCAATATTAGCTTGAAAAACAGATGCAAAACTTTATAAGTAGCTAGGCTTAGTCTAGTTTTATGCTAGATGGCAGATGGATGGATAACTGGAGAGACAGACAGACAGAAAGATAGAGAGGAATGTGGACAGACAGATAGACTGACAGGAAAAAAAAGGCAGGAAAAATATCAAAATCTAAACAGTCACTCTTTCTGGCTGGTGGGATTAATAATAATCTCGTAATTCGGGAACTCGGGATTTGTATGGCAAGGGGGCATGGGAGACAATGGCGATTGAGTATCTACTGTGTGCCAGGCATCATGCTCCATAAATGCCCATTCGTTAATGACTGAGTGAATGAATGAATGGATAAATGAATGGATGGATGACTCTGCGGTGGCTCTGGGATAGGAGAGCATGGTGTTCGCATCTCTGTGACCTGGATGAGTCTCCAGTGTTGACGGCCCTGGTGTCCCCAAGTTGAGCGCCATCTGAGCGTGAGGGGCCCATCATCTTAGAGCTGCCCCCCCGGCCACTCCCTGGGAGCCCACGCACCAGGGGAGATGCAGCAGCAAACAGGAAAGGTGGGCGCTGGCAGGGGACGCTGCAGGGTGAGCCATAGCCCGAGTGGGTGGTCACGCCCTGGAGGAGTCACAGGCCTGCAGAGCCACTCATGGCCCAGGCTGGACAACAACGGGTCATGCCTCTGCACAGTGTCCCTGCCCGGCTCAAAGGCCCCCATCCTGGGGTTACTCACCTAATGGCTTCTCTCCAGACGCTACTACCCCATGAGTACATGCCCCTCCCAGGCCCTGGCAGCACACTGCCCGTCACAGAGGGCAGCAATGACCCCACTCACCTCCACTGCAACCAGGGCAGGTGGGCTCAGGGATGAGGCCTGGCTCCTGGGTTGCCAGCGGGGAATAGGGGTCTCCCTGTCCTTGTTTTCAGCAGCTGCCATTTATATACAGTAAACCACATTCGGGCTTTCCATGAAAATTCCAGTATCAACTGTCACTTCCCTGCCTATGTGTCCTTTTTGTCACTGGTGCAAGGCAGGAGGGAAAGATTCCTAGCACCATACAAAAACAGGTGCAAGCAGACTTTTGGGGCTAGGTAGCCAGGGTTTGAATGCTGACTCTCCTCCTTCCTGGCTGTGTGACCTTTGGTAAGGCTCTTGCCCTCTCTGTGCTTCATTCCCTCACCTACAAAATGGGGATAATAGCAGTACCTGCGTGTGCGTGTGCAAACTATAGTGCAGAGCTGGTGTTACTGTTCTCCAGTTGGATACGGGAAACTGAGGCTCAAGATGCAGTGACCTGCCTGGGGTGACCAGAGCTCCCCACGCCCCCACCCCTCAGTCCCTGTGAGGCACTCACCACGGGGAACCGTAGATCCTGAAGCCCCGCACAGTGACCTCCGAGTCCTGCAGGTAGAGGCAGTTGGTGAGCAGCGACTGCACGTTCTCGTAGTTCTCGGGCTTCAGCTTGGACACGGATGGGAAGTAGTAGAAGTCCTGCTTGATGAGGTCGGCCATGAACTCCTGGTCGAAGGTCAGCTCGTGGTTGCCAGCGATCACGATCTTGTACTCGTATGGCAGGCTGCCTGCAGGCCGGACAGACAGACACGCAACGGGCCACTGTCGGCCCTGCCCGAAGCCGCGGCCTGGCCGAGGGAGGGGTGGTGGGTGGGAGGGTGGGGTGGGGGAATGCAGCAGCCCAGGCACCAGGGCCCCTGCTGAGCAGGTGGGAAGGGGCTAGCAGGGTCACGCGCCTGCAGGCCAGCTCCCCCGGGCCTCGGAGCTGCAGCCTACCCCCGATGGCCTTGTACCCAGGGTCTCTCAGACCTCGTCCCTCAAGTCTATCCCAGGTCTCCCCTGGGTAAGGAGACTCATCGGGGACGCCCAGGCTTCGCTCTCCCCAGCCTCACTGTCCAGGCCCCCAAGCCATTGGGTGTCCAGACTCTGAAATCTTCAAAGGGAACTGCGAGGTCTCTGAGGGGCCCACCTGAAACCTGTGGGTTACAGTATGCTCACACCCCAACCATATGTCATTCAACATCACAGCAAAGCCTGCATGGACTCAAAACAAAAATGGACATGTGTCCCATACATTGAACTGAACTGATCATATATTAAACTGTTGGCAAAATCCTGGACAACCTCTCTAAGCTGCACCTTTTCTCCTTTCCTCCGCTGGGGCTCTGCCTTGCAGGCGTCTGGAGCAGGTGTGTGCGCTGCCTCCCGGGGATCCAGCTGGGGCTGGGTGCTCTGACAGTCACCTGGCAGGGCCTTGCCCTCTGCAAGCCCAAGGCTCCCGCAGCTTCTGGGACTCAGGAAACTGCCAGCTGCCCTGTCCCCCGCTCCACCTGAAAGCCCAACCGGGGCCCTGAACTCCCCACCCCCAATCAGCCCCCATGGCTGGGTCACAGTGCACCCAGACAGAGTCGGGATGGTATCTGGGGGTCCCAATTTAGATGAAAAATGAAATGTGGATGGTGAGCCAGGAGGCCCGAGCCTTTCTCCCGGCCCCTCTCGGTGGGGAAGTGCCTCATGGGTTAAGCACAAGGGGCATGAGAAAGCGCCATCCAGGCTGGGGACCTTGGGGGGTGACGTGGGGCATCCCAGCAGGGAAAACGGTGACATTCCCATAACCAGGTCACTGAATGGGTCATCTAAATGGCTCCAACGCTGATACTTGAGACGCCGAACTTTGCCCACGCACCTGTTTCAGCAAGAAAGTCACAGCTTCTATCCCTGAATTTAGCTAGTTAGCCAGTCCCAAGGGACTCCCAGAGGGGACACGTGTGAGCCCCTGCCTTGTGCCAGCTGTGGAGCTCGGGTCTCAACGCACTGTGCAGATGTGGAAACTGAGTCCCAGCGGCATGCGGGAAGACACCTGGCCAGTAGAGGGTGGTCCTGTGGGACTGGACACTGTCTGGGGGCGCCCCAGCCTTCAAGCTTCAGGTCGCACCCTCCACAACGCATTTCCCCTGTCCGTGGGTACCGAGACCTCCACAAGGTCTCAGGCTCGGGGCGAGGTGCCCTGGCTTTGGGGCCAACTGACCTGGTTTGAATCCCAGCTCCACCCCTCACCCCTGTTTAACCCTAGACAAGCACCTTCACCTCTCTGAGCCTCAGTTTCCCCACTGATAAAGCGGGTGCCCCTAGTGAGAGCTCCCACCCGGCTGAGGTCCTTCTCTGGCCCCCAGGCTCCAGTGGACAACCTGTCGTTCCAGGGGAAAGAGCCAGTGGCTGGGGCACTGCAGGTCTGGCTCCCTGGAGCAAGGATGACAGTACAGGGACAGCAGAGTCTTTTCCACCCTTGAATGCGGCGTAAACCAAACCCCAGAAACGCCTCTGCTTCCATTTCTGATTATTTGCCTTATTGGAACCTACGCCTCGACCCTGGATTAGCTGTAACAGAGACGCGCTTGGTCGCAGCTCCCATTAGGCATTCTAGGAAGGAGCTCATGCCAGCCCTCACGTAAGCTCCAGGAAAGAGCAGGGCGAGTTTTATGGCGTGCAATACAATAAAATTCCATGTACTGTAACTGCAACTATTATTGTATCCTAATTGCAATGGGATGGAAGAGTGGAGCCCAATTAAAGACTTCTCCCCACTCCCTGCTGGGACCTGCCCATTTTGTCTGGCCACACTCTCTATTGACGAGTGACTCTTGGACGCCCTCAATCGTCAACCCCACCACCGAGGGTAGGCACAGGGAGCCCAGCGGTGAGAGAGAAGTTTTCTGCAAAACAGGAAGAAAGCCACGGTCTGCCCCTCCCTGACTCAGCTGCCCCAGACTTCTAGGCAGGTTTGGAAAAAACAGCGTTGTCTCTTTTTTGATGATTTTCACCTCCGGGAGGCAGGGAGTGAGGAAATGACAGGCCGTGGGCTCAGCTCGGTTTCCCCACCTGTAAAATGGGAACAGTAATGCCTACCTTGCAAGACTGTTTTGAGATTACAGAAGATGATAAATGGAAATAAGGTACAAAAACTTTTGATGTCCAAAACTATGACAGCTTCCCTGGACCGGCGTTTGCCAGCTACAAGCCTGCAAGCCAGACCTGCCCACAGACATATTTTGTTTGGCACAGCTTTCTGTGAAATTCAAATTTGTTGCCAACATCAAAAATCTGAAAAATTCCCAATAAGATGCTACTCTTTCTGTGTTCTAAAAATAAATAAATTTTTCAATCTCAAAATCCTGGCCCACTGATGACGTGCTGGGTCTCTGCATCCCCCACAGATAGGACACGAACACCCCGTTTGCCCTAGTCCCCACCTGCCCCCACTGTCTCACACCCAGGCCACTTCCCCTGGCAGCATGTGAGTTGGGGACTCCTGCCGTAGTCCCAGAGGCCTGAGGGAACAGACCTCGGGGACAAGTTCCCAGGCCGCTTCCTCCCTCCTGCTTGTCACCACAACCACCCCATCAGGCCAGGATGGGGGTGGGTGCTGAGTGGTCTGCACCCCCCCACCCCCCACTCTCTTTTTCACCTGTCTCCATCCCCAGCAGGTCCCAGCAGAGACTGGTGAATAAAACCACCAACAGGACTTTAGGGCCACAGGGAGGGGAACACCCCATGACCATGACACTCAGACTGGCGGTGGGGTGGGGCCCGCCTGCGTGGACGCGGGCAGTGCAGCAGGGCCACCCGCCGCTTCTTGCACCCCACCGTCAAGTCAGCCACCCCAGGCGAAGGGCCAGGATCCCGACCCCACGGAAACTTTGGGGTTAGGGTTTCTTATCTCGGCTTTTGTCACTGGGGAAAATGAAGGTCAGCAGGCAGGAAACCTGCCCAGGTTCCACAGCGGGTAAGTCGGGGGGAGGCGACCCCACCCTGTGGGTCAGGAATTCTGACCCCTTCAAGGCCACCAGACCGCAGAGGCAGCCCCTCCTCATACCCTGCAGCAGGCGGGGGAGGGGTGGCAAGAGCCCACCAGGCTGGGCTGGGGGAGGGGCAGCCGCCTCCGATGCCTTCAGCTCTGATTCATTCATTCCGCCTCACAGCACCCATCCGTCCTACTCTGAGCGCCACCCAAGACAGGAGTTGGAGCCCGCACAAGGTATTTCTGTCGTCTCGGGCTAGGGGTGTTATTTCATCAAATTAGCTTAACTCTGGCTCAACAGTTTCATTTATTTCTGCAGCTCCCAACTCCTGTGGAGGGGGCAAGGACCTGCCCCTGAATGCAAAGCCAGTTGGGGGGGGGGGGCAGGAGCCACCTCTAGCTGGAGTGACACCCTCAAATATCTTCTGGTCTCTCCCAACAAGGTGGGCGTCGGATGGCCTGGAGGCAGAGGGCACGTCCACTGGTGAATATGGAAACCGCCCGGCATCAACAGTTGGGGGACTGGGTGTCCACTGGGACTTGGAGTATAACCCTCACGGACACGAATTATTATCTCCATTTTACACCTGGGGAAACCAAGGCTCAGTGTTGTTGCCACTGTTACATTAATAAAATGACTGACAGCCATAAAGGGCAATGGCCATTTGATAGACCCTGTAGCTTGGCCTCGGCTGCCCCAGGTCCCAGTATTCCAAGCCATCAAGCTACACTGCCACTGAGTGGGTGAGCAGACAAGTGGATGGATGGTTGACAGATGGATGGATGGTGGATGGACAGGTGGGTGGATGGATGGATAAATGGACAGATGGACAGACATGCATTTACCAGTGCACCCTTAGAGAGCTCTATCTCTTTTATACCAACTGACTCTGCCTCCCTAGGTCCCTCCCATCCCTCCAATAGTCTCTGGCAGGCACGTCTTTCAAATTCTCCTCCCTCATCCACAATCCTGACTGTCCAAATGGACCTGCTCTTTTTTCCTATGGGGTTGGGGTTGGGGGAGCCAGAACGAAGCTCTGGTGTGGCCTGACCAGCACAGCGTGGCGTGGAAAACTCCCCTTCTCTTTTCTAGGGCTGCTACCTCCATTGTTATAGCCTAAGGCTTCACAGGCCTTCCCGAGCTCACATCAGCCTGCAGCTCTAACCAAGCGGACCATGAATACAATGCCGAATGCCAGTCATTTCAGACTCTGGTGCTTCTTTCATCTGCCCCGCCCTGTATTCAGGACATTAGTGAGGGGGATATTTGGGGGACCCCAATCAACAGATTGATTTGCTGGGTCATTGTGGGGAACACATGAGATGAATACCAACTCTTCCATCTGCTGCCTGCCCAAGGAGGGAATTAATGCTCCCATTGCCCCTTCTTGTGGCCGTTCTTGCAGCTGACATTCAGGGGAGCAGCCCCAGTGCCCAGATGGAAGTATCTATCCTGACAAGGTGCCAGGAAGCACCTGAATCCCGGGAGAGAGGTGTCCTGCAGGCAGGTGTGGAAATAAATTAAGCAGCACCAACCCTGGAGACTAGAAGGTACTCTCACCCTGTGGGTCAAGGACAGGCAGGATACCAGGGACTCAGGAAGAAAAGCCCGAAGGACCAGCCGGGCTGGGCACAATGGGTGGCAGCTCAGGTGTGCTTACAGCGGTAAAGCTCAGAGCAGCGGCAGGTGAATTAAAATACTTCTTCCTACCCGCCTCCCCACATCAGCCCTACCAAAGTTACGAAGTTGACCCATCCCTCTCCAAATCCCCATCAGGCAGGAAACTCATGTTCTTCTCCAATGCTGGACACAGTCAAAAAAAGAAAAAGTCTCAGCTCTGGGTGGCTCACCACAAGCTCTGATTGACCACGTATCATGTTCTGGGCAAGACACAGTCCTGAGGTCAGTACCAGGAGTGTCTGCAGAGTGTCCAATCCCAGCGACTCATTAAGCAGAGGAGGAAATTGAAGCTCAGAGAAGGCAAGCGACTTGCCCAAAGTCACACAGCAAATCAGTGGAGAACTGGGACTCAAACCCTGGCCTCTGCTTGGAGGATGTGGGAGAGGTGTCTGAACAAAGAGCACACCAGCCTGGACATGCCTGACAAGTGGACAATTGGGGGCTGGAAAGATCTGAGGACATTCAGGAAGAATGGAGCAGGGACTCAAGCCAACCAGGTGGTGGGTGGGCCTGGGTGCTGATCTTCCAGCATCTCACGGAAGCAAACGGTCCACCCCTGCCTCCCCTTGCTTTTTAGAACTGGTGGAAATTGTTACGCATTTTTATTCTGCATAATAGCTTTCAAGCTGTCTTCCCAAAATGCTTCCTTTCCTCGCAGCCAGACTATCAGAGACACTGGCATTTGCTAACCATGGATTTCTTGGTGGTTAAAAGACCATTAGGCATTTATCAGCAGAGCACTAGAGGATGGCCGTAATGCTTTAACGTTTCACTTACCAGATATTTACAAATAAATACACGTCCACGTTTAGACTCCATATGCCAGCAAGTGTACACGACGCCACGGGGGAAACAGGGACTCAGATGGAAAGCTCTGCTATTTGTGCTTCCAAGATTAATCTCCCTCCAAAAGGTTATGATTCTTTATCGCTAACACTTACCCATCCCATTTAACAGAAAGTGCTGCCTCCAAACTGCATAATCTGTTAAATTCAACAAGCTATGTGCGAGCGACTCCATCATCTATGCCGTTCCCGGAGCGCGTATTGAGCCCGGCGGAGTTTTAGTGTTCGCTAAATGCAGTGACGATCAGGAAAACGTCCACTTACTGCTCCTTCCGCCCATTCCCATCTCGCCGAACGCAGCGGAGGGGGATGGAATAAAGAGCTGGCATAACGATCTCTGATTGCATTTTTAGTACATCTTTGACAGTTCTGTGTTTAAACACTTGCCGGATGTCTGGGAGAGCCACATTAGCATGCTCCTTAGATGGTGCATGGTCTAGAAAAACACGGGACGAGTGATGGAGTCACAAAGCCAAGCACGCAAGGTGGGCGCGGCCGGCAACCCGAGAAGGGGAGTTGTGGTGTGGCCTGGACAGGCGGGAGAGGCCTGGAGCCCAGCGGCCGTCCTCTGGCCAGGGCTGAGTGACGGAAATGTGATGTGTAGGCAGTGCCTGCAAGATTTGTTTTTTGCCGCCCTGCACTGCACGTTTTCCTGTGCCAGCAATGTGGTAATTTCCAGACACCCCTAGGACATTGCCACACCTCCCAGAGGAGAGGCAGTTTAGCAAAGGGCTTGGGGTCCGAGCTGTGGCACCGGATCCCATCTCCACCTCCTGCTAGCTGTCTGGCCTGGCGTGAGAACCATAATTTCTTCAATCCTCAGTGTCCTTGTCTGTAAAATAAGAATGTATAAGGTTCTCCCCAGGATTCTTGTCCCAATTCAGCTGGTTGAGCCTTGTAAAGCACCTGGAACAGTGCCCAAAAATGCTAGCCATCATTATCATTAATTGCGGGGCTGTTAAAAGGATTAAATGCTGTAACCTACTAGACCTTTCATAAATGCTAGCTGGAGAGCCAGGGAGGAGATAAGAAGCTCAGGAAGGTCGGGCCACCTGCCCAGAGCCACACAGCAGCTCATTGCTGCGAGTGCCCCCTGTGGGAGAGGCCACAGTCCTGCAGGGGGAGGTTCTGGATTCATGACTCAACACTGGTGCCCATATTTAAAAGGCAAATATGATTTTTCTTCTGTTCCATCCTAATAGCCAAAATGTTTAACTTTCAAACATTTGCTTTTCCTGGGAAATGTTTTAAAAACAGGAACATTTAGTCCTAATCATTGCAAATGCTTGTTTCATTCGCTGCTGCAGAGCACATATGACTCGAGACTGGAGGGTTTCTGTATTCCCTCCCCACGGCCCGCTCCAAAAATAAGACTGTCCGAGCCAGACAGACCTCGTGGGAACCTCCCCGGATGTCCACACCTGGCAGCCCACCCATGCCCAAGGATGTTCACAAAAGCCCCCAGTGGCCCTCACGCGGGGCCCGAGCTGGGAACCCTGGAGGGAGCTTGCACTCAGAGCTCAGGGTTATGGTGCCCCCTCCAGGCCAAGCCCCGCTGGTGCCCAGACCTAATCTTGCACTGCCCCCAACCCTGCACCTCGCGGGCTGTTTAAGGCCTCTCGACTTTTACACATGCTGTTCCACCCAGCTGGGAGTCCCTTCCTGCCCTTCTGTATGAGCCAGCTCCAACTCAACTCACCCTGATCAATCTGCCCAGAGGTCCTCTCTTTAGCGGGGTACTGGGTGCACCTGTGGCTGCATCATCTCCCGCTGCACTGAGCAGCCCGGGGCATCACCATCAGCTAACTTTGTTCCCCCCTCTGCAGCCTGGGAGCTCCTTCAAGGCCTGCCTGATTCACCCTTCTTGTCCCAGTACAGGGCCTGGTACCAAGGAGGGACTTGACACACAGAATTCATGAAGGGTCATTGCCCCTGACAATAGATGATGAGGGCAGAGAGCCCAATGGTTCCCAAAGTCCTGCCGAGCAAGCCCCTGAAGGATGTCCTGGAAGGACAATAAATTACCGTAAATGGTAACACCCATTGTTTGGATGCAGATGAGCCTGGCAGGTGGACAGACACCGAGTGTCCACTGTGCACCAAGGCCCATGAGCAGAGCAAGCACCATGAGGCCATGGACGGTCCTGGTCTAGGAGTCAGGAGACCTGAGTTCCAGTTTGAGCTCTGCAACAGGCTCACCGTGACCCTAGGTCGAGGCTTTTCCCCCCTCTTGGTCCTCGGTTTCCCCATCTGTACCACGAGGAGGTGGCACAAAGATCCTTACTTGGAGAGCTCTTCCAGCTTTCTCAGAACCTTCTAGGCAGGTATATCAGGAGTGCTGGAAGAGAGGTGTCCAAGGGGATATTAGCAAGGTCAGAATGTGGGACCAAGAGGCATTGACGCATCGACAGGCATTGATCGTTGTTAGTTGCTGATGTGCCATGAAATTGACAGTAGAGAAATTTTAAAAGATAGAGCCCTCCAAGGGCAGGGGCTTGGAAACTGGAAAGTAATGGAGGCACGGCCTGGCCTAACAAGGAAAAGAAACAGAAACAGAAGTCCTGCAGGGGGCAGGGGGTGCAAGCCCCAAGAAACAAGCCAGCAGTGGCTGGACCCCACCCCACCCCAGGTGCTGCAGAACGGCCAGGGAACCCGCTTGAGGAGAAGAGAACTCTCTCCTGGGCTCCCAGCCAGCAGCCACACCCACCACCCCCAAGCCCAGGAGAACAGAGAAGTTTGCTCTAAGGGGAAATAAAGGCTCCTCAGTGCCCCATTTGGGGATCACCAGGCCCCACAGAGGAGGGGCAGGGAGGCCCGGGGCTGAACAACAGGAGGACAAAGTGAAAGCATAAACTGGAAAAGCCAGGCCTGGAGTCATCCCCAGCCTCCTTTCCTATTCAGCTTCCAAATTCTAGAAGTCAAGTTTACTAGGGGACTCCTCTCTGTCCTTAACCTAAAGAAATGGGCATCAGGGGTTCCCTAAAGACATGGCCAGGTCCCTATCATCACACGCCTGCCCCCATATACACCTACACATGCAGAAGATTTTACACATCCAAAAGATTTTCCAACACAACACACAGGATCCTTGGGCCTCCAAGGAAAACCTCCAACCTGTTGACAGAGCCCGAGGAAAAAGAAAATAGGAAGAAACAGGGGGCCAAAGAGATACGAGGAGATATTGTACCCCTGAAATTCCAGCAGGATGCTCTTACAAAAGAAATAAAAGCAGAGCAGCAAATTTTTTAATTTGACCAAGAGTAGGAAGATGAAGTTGAGGAAATCTCCCACAGACTAAAACAAAAAGACAACAAAGCAAACAAGAAGGAGAAAAAAGATAAGAAAGCCAGAGAATAAAAAGCAAAGGTCCAATATCAGATTTACTATGGGTTGTAGAAAGAGAAGTCAGAGAAACAGAGGAAAGGAGATTAGAGGGGAAAATAATATGAGAAAATGTCACAGAAGTAAAGGCAAAATTTTCCCAGTGAAAACAGTAACCCAAGTACCTGGAATAATAAATGAAAGCACCCCACACCTAAGGCATGTTGTCCAGAAACAAAACAGCGCACATAAAAAGAAAGAGGAATCCAAATAGGAATGAAATTCTCAACAGTAACACTAGAAGCTAAGAGAGAATGAAACCACACCTTCTAAATTCTGAGGAAAAATTATTTACAACCCAGAATCTTACCTCAAACTATTAAAATTGAAGACAGAATAAAGACATTTTACGACATTTCCCTCTTATGCATTCTTTCTCGGAAAGTTACTAAAGGGTGTGTTCCAGCAAAACGTGGGAGTGCACCAAGAAAAAGGAAACCATGGAATCCCAAGAACCAGGGGCTCCAAGACAGAAGTGAAGCAGAGGGAGATGCTGGTGAAGGAAGGTCCCAGGTGACAACTGCATGCAGGTGTGGAGAGCAGGCAGTCCAAGTAGGAGCAGGGGGCCAGAGGGCTCAGGAATTATGCCTCTACCAAAAAAAATGAGCTGATAGATTACCTAGAACATCTGAACACATTGAGTAACATTTTACAGTTCTTCAGGAGACTTGGGGATGAGCCATGATTGGGTAGATAGAAAAACAAGCAAATCAAAAAAAAATTAGCTACTTTAGGAAAACAATAGATTGTACAACAAATATTTAACCAAAAACTGTTATGACTATATTTAAAAGAAGACAGGGACAGAGAAAGTTGAATCTCTAAATCCTCAATTTTCATTGTGAGAAATTAAAAGGTAATGTCTAACATTTAAAAATCAAAAATAGCAATACAAGCTTGTTTCTTAGAGGCCCAGAAGTAGAGAAAAGCAGCTAAAACAGTTACACCTGGGAGTGGGATGCAGGGCTGGGGCAGGGAATTGCTCTCTTTGTCATAAGCTTCGTAGTAATGTTTTTACTGATTATACACGTATTACTTTAATGCAGATAGGACTTTAAATAAAAAGAAAGCACTGGGAGACGAGGCACTCCCCATCCACTCCCCAACTCTGTGCAGGAACAGCCTGATCTCACACTTGCCCTCCCTGTGCCCCAAACCTAGAACCAAATCAAAGTGGGTCCTATTTAGAGCCATTTGAAAGTCAGAGCTTGGTTGACTCCTCTGGGATTCTGAAGGTCTGAGTGCTGGGATTTCTCTGGTAACCAGGTTGAAAGGCAGGTGATCGGGCTAAGCAGAGCCCACCTGGGCAGGGCAAGTAGCCACTGAAGGCATCACAGGTGCCACCTGCTGAGTGTCGGAAACAGGATGCCTGGTGCCCTGTTCTAATCCCGAGGGTCCCACAAAACAGGCCTTACTGTCCGGCGAAGGAAGAAACTGGGGCCCAGAAAGGTTAAAGTAACAACTGGTAAGCAGAAGAGTGGGAATTTGAACCCAGGTCATTCTTAAAAAAAAGAAAGAACTGCCTTATATTTGAGTCCTTCAAAGTCTCCCTGTATTAAGGACTCTCAATGACTTTATTTTAAACATAACACTTTGGACAGGGCCTTGTGGCTGCTGTTAAGTTTTTAAAGATCAATTTAAAAAACAACACAAAGAAAGCACTTCTGGAATGGAGGAAGAAAGACCTCTGAAAATATGTCCCTCCAGAAAACAATGACAACACTGGCAAAAACTGTCAAAATCAATATTTTTCTGGAAATTAACCTAAGACTTGCAACCATCCAAGGAGCACGTAATTCAAGTAAAACAGCTGAGTTTCATGGCATTTTAATTTGCCCTATTCCCATCCACCTCTCCCTAGCTCCGTGATAGCCTCAAAAACCAGCAGCTTTGGTACCATGGCAGCTATGAAAATCAGCACCCTAGAAGCTGCTGGAAAGGGACAGAATGGGTTTAGAGATTTGGGGGAAAAAAATCTATCCCCAAAGAATTGTAACTATTTGACATGTAAACCCCATTCCTAGGGCTTGTCTTTATTTTATCTGATTCAGAGCTAGTAGGGAGGAACGTCTTTGCCCCAGGGCATTTGTTGAAACCATTCAACCACAATCGTTCAACATCACAGCGTCCTAAAGTGATGGGACCAGCTGGGGCAGATAAGAGTTGACCAAAAAATACAAAAAGAAAATCTGGGGAATGAGATGCCCACAGGGGCTTTGCAAAGCTCTGGCCAATTCCTGGAAATCTGGAAGAACACGCTCACATGCAGGGTTGAGCACATGCCTAGGGAAGACTGAGAAGGCCCTGTCTCCTCCCTCCAGCACACCTTGAGGCTCTGCACGTGCTAGAAGCTGTAAACCTCCAGTGTGATGACAGCATGCCCCAGCACAGAGCCTCAGGGCCCCTCGGCAAGTGTTCAGCAATTTATGAGTTCAAAGCTTGTAAGGAATCTCTCTGACCAATTGTTAGCTGACAATTAAACTAATCAAGTGGTGACCACATATGACAAAAAATACAAATTTTACAGAATTAGTTCAGGAAAATCACTCATAAAACAGTCACAACAGCAAATTCTGGTGGGGGTGGGAGTGTCTGATGTCCATAGCTGACGTAGTATATTATTGAAAATGTCCAGTTTTCTGCAAAGGAAAATTATGATACATACAAGGAAACATGAAAGGATGGTCCTGTTTTAGTCTGCTAGGCTGCCAGAAAGCAAATATCATAAAGTGGGTTGGCTTTTAACAACGGGGATCTATTCATTTACAAGTTTATACTTCTGAGGTCATGAAAATGTCCAAATCAAGGCATCATCAAGACAATACCTTCATCCAGAAGACAGACTGCTGGTGATCCAGGATTCCTCTGTCACATGGCAGTGTCTGCTAGTGTCTCCCTTCTCTTCCAGGTGTCCTTCCTTTCAGCTTCTTGCATTCATGGCTTTCTCTCAGCTTCTGTGTCTTTTTTTCTGTGTTTTTTTTTATCCCGTTTACTCCAGTAAGAGAAGTAAGACTCACCCTGAATGAGGTGGAGCACATCTTAACTTAAGAT
>PVIY010050004.1:0-16424 GCA_004026745.1 Myrmecophaga tridactyla
AGTGTTCTTGTTCACATAGATCCCTTAATCTGCTCTACTATTTTTTTTTGAAACTTGAAATGCTTTTCCCACCATCTAAATATGTGCTGTCCAGTATGGAAGCCACTGGCTGCATGTATCTGTTGAGCAATTGAAATATGATTAGTTCAAATTGAAATTGTAAGTTTAAAATACACACTGATTTTTTAAGATTTAGGGTAGAAAAAGAAGGTCAAATATCATGCTAAAGTTTTTTGTATTGATTACATGGTGATAATATTTTAGCACTACTAAGTAAAAATAGAATTAACTTCATTTTTCTTTATTTTACAGATACAGCTACTACATATGTGGTTCAATTATATTTCTGTTAGACAGTGCTGATCTAAATCTCACTTTTCCTTAAAGATCAGTTCAGCTTTCTATCTAATAAGTTTCCCTTTGAATTATAGTACCAGTCTCCCTACAGGTACTTCCCTTCTCCATTAGATACCAGACTTCTTAGGAACAAGAGTAACTCAGCATAGTGCCTTTCGTATAGTGGGCATTCAATATATATCAGTAAGAGAAATGACTTGACTACTATTACTACATTATCTAAGAGGATACTTAAGATAATACTTAAGCATATTGGGATATTTTTGCTTAAATTGGTCATAGTGGGGAGGTTCGACATGTTCTGAGTTATTAAATTCTGACATGTACCTCTGCCAGGTATGACCAGCTACTCCAGGCCACTTTCATAGTTTAAAACTGTGCTGTGATTTTCTGCCATCTGATGTCAGGATTAGGAAACTGTAGTTCAACATTTTGTGTCCTCCCACTGGCACCCACGAGTTCCCCAGGAGAATGTAAGCAGTGTTATACTCAGACTGTGAGTCTGCTCTTCTTCATCTCTAACTATTCATAAGGGCTTATTTTATTTCAGTGTAGTAAATCTTTATTCTTCTTAGATCATTCTTTGGTTTACTTGATAACTTAGGCTTCTATTATCCTCATTTTTCTCTGGCCATTTTCCTTTATTCTTCTTTGACAACTCATTCATCTCTTAATGTTGTAGTTTTTTTCTCTCTCTAGGTTCTAGGCCCTCTGTTCTTTTTCCCACTGTTTCATTCATACCGTGGTTTTAAATATTTCCTATTTATAGGCAAATTTATATTAATAGCTAAAAATTATCTTCTGAGCTTGAGACCCGTATCTCCAGTTGCCTACCTAGATATAACCTAAGCACATCAAATTTAACATGATTTAGTGTAAAATTTGGATTTCCCACCTTCATCCTTTCTTTCACAAGTCTATTTTTCTCAATTCAGTAATTTACCATACCAGAATTCTGGGTGTTAGCTTGGCCATCCCTGTCTCTCATACTTACTAGTCAAACCTTGTCCAAGTCCCATTGAGTCCATCTTCACAAGTATGTATGTTAAGTTTGTGACCCCCTTGTCCCTGCCCCATTTAAGCCACCACTGCTTCTTGCTGGGGCTAAGGTTCCTGATTAGTCTCTCTGCACTACTCTTGATTACATTCATGTGTTTTATGTTTATTTGTTTAATGTCAAACTCCAACTTGCCAGACAGTTCTGTGATACCAGGAACTGTGTGTCCTTGGTTCACAATTGGTCCTCAACACCTGACACTGTTCCTAAAACCCAAATCTTAATAAATTTTAACCACTCTCACTAACCAGTATGCTTTCAGTATGACTTTTTTAGTTTTAGTAACTGAATCTGAATATGTTAGAATTTCTTTAATGATTTAGTTTTTAATATTAGTGTTATATCTGAGTTCATTTGTCGTAAATGAATTTGAGCTCCTTTTCACTTCTGTCCAGGGAAACTTAATTGTGTCTTTAAGGGCAATATATTTAAGTTATTAACCAGCTAATGATCAAATGAATTTTAGAACAATAATCTATTTATTTACTAAAGACTACTAAATCAAAGACTGCTGAAATTATTTTCTGAGCATTGGATATGTATGCAATTGGTTTGTCTCTTAGTATGCTTCTGATTGAAACTTAATGTTCTTTAATTTTAATGTGGAAATACATTTACTGAATTTTTAATTAAAATCTGTTTAACTCTGTGCCCCTTCAGAAGAATTTCATGTCCTCATGGTTTCAGTTACTAACTTTGGTTTGGTTTGATGTTTTAAAGGTGGTTTTTGCTTATAAGATTTACTGCTAGAGCTTAATTACTGCTTTAAATGGAGGATATTGCTCAATAAATAAATTTAATCTATAAAAGTAGAGATGGCCTATGAAAAGCTGGTATTTGAAGATGAACAACAGTCTATATACTAAGGATACATAGTGAGGATTGAATAGGTATATACCAGAATTTCTCACCCAGAGCATTATTAACATTTTGGGCCAGATAATTCTTTGTTGTCAGGGGCTGTACTGTGCATTGAGGATTTTAGCAGCATCCCTGGCCTCTATATGCCACTATATGCCAATGGCACACCTCATCGTCCCCTCATTTGTGGCAACAAAAAATGTCTTTAGACGTTGCCAGATTGCTCCATGGGAGACAAAATTGTACTGGTTGAAAACCAGTGTCATATTGACATAATACTGTATGTATACCATTACTAGATGGGAGTGAATATTCTGATGGGGCATAGTTGATTGACTGTGATTTTATTTTGGGAAGTGGGGGTACAGGCAGAGACCTAACATTTATTGTATAACTACTGGACACTAGATACTATATTAAGTATTTTCTTTTTTTAATTCATTTAGAAATTCTGTTTTACCTAAAGAGTAAATATAGGCTCAGACGTTAAGTAAGTTTCTCAAGGACTAGCCACTCTTTTCACTATGTGGTTCTCATTTCTACCTTCCCAGCATCACAAAACAAATTGAAAAGATAACCCGTGCTTCTAATACTCAGAAATTTAAAATACAAGTGTGGGTTGCTGTTTCCATCTGTTCTTTCCATTTAAAGGTTTTCTACATTAATCTCAGACCTTTTATCTTTGCTATAACTGTTGTTACTTCTCTTTGTCACTTGTTTTTGTTCTTCTCTCATCTATGTTTTTGCCTTTTCAGCAGAAGTATACATTGTTTACCAGACTCTACTCAGTGTTAGTGAGGAGCTGCTTCTTTGCTTCAAAGAAAAAAAAGCTTTCTTTATGACAACTTGTATCTTTGGAGCTTTCTCAAAAGTCTGAGTGTACTGTGTTTAGAATAGTAAAGATTTATTGAAGTTTTTGGTTCTGTCTTATATCAGGTGTGTTTTACCCACCTGAAAGACTGGCTGTTTTTTCTTGGCAGAATAGTACATGTAAGAAGAATAAATAATACCAGCCCATCCAAGTCACTAGGAAAAATTTAAATTAGCATGTATAAAATATTCATTTCCTCTGAGATATAATACAATCTGAGTATAAATTACAATGGAGGACTTTATGCTACAAGGTAATATTTAATGTAGAATAATGATAATGAATTTTAGCTAATTTTGTCTGGGAATTTCACATATATGTTTGCATTTTTGTTACTCAGCCCATACAGTCTTAAAATAGAATCAAAATTTCAGAATTGTAGATTTAGAATCATTTGATATTTTGGGAAGTTGACGCCCCCCTGTACCCTTTGCTCAGGGTCACATGGTACTTGTTGGGGAAGTTTATTACCAAAATTTCCTGATTTGGTAATCAAGAAAAAAAGAGGACTTTTTCTTCTAGACATTATGGCTGCCCTTTAGGAATAAGTTTTCAGAATTTATTTCCTGCTGTTTAGAGGGAAATTTCAAATGGTAGTTTTTGAAGTGTACAGATTTAATGAAGACAAATGGAAGATACTGTCATAGGAGGTTTTTTTCTTCCCTTAACTTAATAATGGTTGTTTTGTTTTACGCTATAACATTCTCTTCAAAACAAATAGCAAAAAACCCATATGGGGTGATTATTTTTTTTCTTGGATATTTTCGTATGTGTGTGCACATGTACGCTTTCCTCTTTTTACTTACTTTTTTTTCTAACTTTATTACTTTATAAGTTCATAGATGGCAGGGGTCTGGGGCAAGATCTTTAGGCCCCTTCAGTAATTACATGTATGCTCCATGTGGAAATATCACTATTATCTCCCAGTAAATATGAATGGTTAGTAGTTTGATAAATTAAATATGCTGTAGAAGGAGAGGAAGGACCTTTTTCATCAATAAGAATTAGTTTCCAGGCCCAGTTCAGCATTTCCTAGTGACTTTGGAGAAATCATTAAAATGAATGCCTTTGGAGACATTCTTTTTCTTGGTCTATAAATTGGGGTAATAAAGCCCACCCTAGAAACTTTAATGAAATTCCACTTAATTAAAATACTTTTTTTGGTTGTGTATAAAAGCACTTTATAAGTGGTAATGGGCTCTACGATAGGGAATTTTACTGTCACAGGAGGTATATTTGGAATCAATTATGTGACTTCAAAGAAGAGAAAGGGCCTCAATTAGAGGTGGCAGGACTAAATTGATGAACATGTATGCTAAGGAAATAGAGGAATCAGTTACTGTAAGGGCTATAAGGAAAGAATTTTTCTAATATGTGCTTTACAATTTGCAATTTTACATCTTATTTGATGGTATAGGTTTTCAAACAGTTTTGTGGGACTCTTAGATGATTGAGAAAACACATTTTATGTCCATGTTTATATTGATCCCATGAACTATTTGGTCTTCATCAAATATATTTTAGTATAATAGATTTGATGGATGAATATGGGAAAGAAAGAAAAACTTGAGTTCTGAGCATTATGCTAGATACTTTAGGGCCTGTTACTTCTCTCAATTTCTGCAGCTACTTTGTGAAGTGAATATTAATAATCCCCATTTTCTAAATAAAGGAACCAAGATACACATTGTCATAAATTTATATAAAATCATCCAGCTAGCAAGTGGTGAATCTACACTTCAAATCTAAGTCTCTAACTCCAAAACCTCTACTTTGTTTAGTGTTTAATGAAATTAAGCGAAGTAGTAGCAGTGGTGGTGATGGTGGCGAAAAGAAATCTTCACTTAAAAATTTACGGATTATGTAAATGGCATATCTGGACTCCTCTGTTGCATTAATTAGGAATTTACCTTTATGAGGTTTTTGAGGAATTTACCTTGATGAAGTTATTGATGAATTTATTAATTTCAATTAATGAGGTTATTCATTTCACCGTATATAAGTAAAGGTAAAAAGGTTAAATCCGGTGATGTCTTTTTTACTGTAAATACAATTAGGGTCATGGTGGCTCAGTAGGCAGAGTTCTCTCTTGCCATGTTGGAGACCCGGGTTCAATACCCGGTGCCTGCCCAGGCAAAAAACAAAAACAAAAAAACCACACACACACACAAGTTAAATACAGTTAGCGTATGAGTTAATTATTATTGTCTTTTTTGCCTTGTTCCATAGACGAATTTCTGAAGTTTTATGTAAACAAAATTGAGTCAGAACTAGTTTAAATGTCCCAAAGGAATTGCTACTTTAAGGAATCTATGCTGAATATTTTTGAAACAGCACATAAAGAATTTATCTGTTCTCCATATAAATTTTAAGACTTCTGTGATAAGTATAAGTGGCTGTATACCTCTTAATGTTTTGGAAGTTTAAAAGCCCTTGCAAATTGTAACATAAATGATATTTTGTTTTTATTAGGTGTTAGATAAGTCAAGTAGGCTAACTGAAAAGGAGCTTGCTGAGGCTGAAAGCAAGTAGGCTGCTGAAAAGCTAGAGAAGGCCAATGATAGCAACTTACCTGAAATTTCTGAGTACGAGATATGGTATAATTTCTCTTTTATGTTTTGTACCTGAAATTTTGTGTGGACTTTTAATTACTTGAGGTAAAATATTTGGTTTGTTTTAGTACTTTTAAGTGTTACATTTAGGGAAAATGTCCTCGTGAATTATTAAAATTTACCAAACAGAGTAATAATCTGAGTATGAATGATTCTGAATTAAGTAGTCATACTGTGTCTGAATGTCTCTAGTAGTTTAGGAGTATAGGCATAGTATAAATACAGAGTTTAAGTGAAATGTATTATTATATCCTTTGTAATGGGTTTTGCTATTATAAGTATCTCAGGAAATGATGGTAACCTACTGATTATAAACCAGTGAATTCAGAACAGAAATCTAATTACATTTTGGATATTGGGCTATATTTATATTGCATGCTACACTTTATGCATAAATATCCCTAGAAATAGAATTCTGCATGGTTTGTGCTACTCTTGACTTTTTTTGATGACTCTTGAGTGACCAAAAAAATGAGAGTCTTTCTGGGTCCATAGAGAACTGTTTATAAAATGTTTGTATTGAGCTATTTGAAAATGAATTTTAAAATATCTGTGCAACCTGTAACATCTCTGATAAATATGGGCCCAAATAAGCTTTTAGCTCCAGGATTTGATATTAGATGAATTATGCTGATAGTGCTGGCAGAAAATCTAAAAATCTGTGTACTATGATAAATTATTTATATTTGAAATAGAATTCTGCCTTTTCAGTATATTTTTGTTTGACTTTATATGTAAAGTTATTTGATAAAAAGATCAAGCAATGGAATTTGTATAAAAATTATATACCTACCTGACAGTGAGTAATAGATACTGCTCAAAGAAAATGCAGACCCAATCAGTTTATACCCAAATAGAGGCTTTATTTTTTGAAATACTATTCTGTCATTTAGATATGTTATTCTTAAATAGGTCAAAGTTTTCTTGTTATTGTAGCTATAGTAATAGATATTTGTGAATATTCTATGATATTTTTATCAAATATTTTATGAAATTTTTCTCAGAGGACTTAAAACCAAAACATCCCCCAAAAGTAATTTCTTGGTTGCTTCATTTAGCAAGGCTTTCACTCCTATTTATCATATTTTATACTATATCCTTTTAATAAAATCTCACTTTCTTTCCAAATTTAAATATTTTCATTATGCTCTGTCATTATTTGAATGGATCTTGACTTTTATTTAGTCTTCTTTTTTTTTTGCCTAAAATTTGTCTGGTGTTTCCTAGATTTTGAATTAATAAAAACTAAATAACTCTAAAATCTGTAAGTGAGACCATAGGTTAAACACAATCTTTTTAAAGGCAAGGTGAATGAGAAGATTGAGATTAACTTCATATGTTTGGTATCTGGCAGTTCACTATTAATGTTGAGCAATAACATCAATTTCATAGCACAGTCTAAAATATTTTTCAGTGAATCAATAAGGAAATTTTTATGAAATCCCCCCCACTATTTTTTAAACTTAATTCCACCATATCTTATTGACACTTTGTTCAGATAGTGCCACTTTTCTTGGGCAGTGGTTAAACAGTTACTCATTTCAGTTGTCCAGCTTTTTAGGAGATATAATTTTGGCCTTGGTCTCATAAACTCATATCAGCTTTGAAAGAATATTGTATTAGGTAAAGACAACTTTCTTTGATGCTGGGAAAGAGTTTGGCATACTACTCTTACTCGCTTGTTTGTGTTTATGTTTAAATCTAGTTTTGGTTGTTTCTTTTTTATATTAGCTTGTACTTCAGAAACATTGTATAGATTCATTTCTACAAGTAGAGAGAGTTCAAAAGCTTAGGTTTCTAATTTATCTTCTCTTGCTGCCATTAATATAGCTTAAGCATTTTGGTTTGGAGAGCATATAGTTTATAGAAGGTCCAGTGAATCTGAAGATAAATTTACTGATATGCTTAAATATTCAGAAATGCTATTGTTCATTGCTTTCATTAAGTTTTATGCTTTTATCTTTTGAGCTACGGTAGGGAGAACATTCCCCACTAGTGGATAGAATAGTAATTCTGAAGGGTTTTAATGGTTGAGGGGAAAAAAAAATTTTAGCCAGTATGTTTGAGAAATACTAGATTTAAAAGAGGTAGGTTGGTTGTGATATTTTAGCACTTTTCAGGGAATAATTTTTTTTTCCAATACGGGCAGGCACTGGGAACCGAACCTGGATATCTGGAATGGCAGGCGAGAACTCTGCCACTGAGCCACTGTTACCTTTTTCGGGGATTTTTATATGTTAATATGTTCATCAGCGGCCTGTGAAAGGAGGATGAATAATGAAATTTGCATAATTTGCCAAACTTTGACTACGAAGTTAAAAAAAAATTGTACATGAGAATTTGTGCCTTTACAGAATAACCATGCAGAGAATAGAGTTCCCATACTTTTCCCTATTTAAACACTTTACATTAGTGTGGTACCTTTGTTACAATTGATGAAACAATAAAATATTATTATCCTATTAACTGTAGTCCATGGTTTATATTACGACTCATTTTTTGTGTCATACACTCCTAGGGTTTTGTTTTGTTTTTGTATTTTTATTCTAGTAACATATATGCAACTTAAAATTTCCCCTTTTAACCATATTCAAATATGTAATTCAAGATGCATTACCAAATTGTTTGTGGTTTTAAATAGGGCTTGATAAAGAGGGACAGCTTGATATTTTTGATAGATTTACTTCAGATTATACATAAATATCTGTTATTATAGCAACAATATACCCTTGATTTATTTAAGGTATCTGTTCTTAAAACTGTGATTGGTATTTTTGTCAATAAATTTTGTAATTAACAAATGAGTATAGTTAAATGTCTTGTATTTGTTTAATTTTTGTCTTTCCATCAAAAGTGTTTCTAAAAGCTATAGTAATCAGTTGTGGATTGTATTAGTTAGGGTTCTCTAGAGAAACAGAATCAACGGGGAACACTCACAAATATAAAATTTATAGAAGTGTCTCATGTGACTATGGGAATGCAGAGTCCAAAATCCGCAGGACCTGTGAAGCCGACATTCTGATGGAGGGTCTGGATGAACTCCACAGGGGAGGCTCTCCAGCCGAAGCAGGAAGAGAGCTTGTCTCTTCTGAATCCTCCTTAAAAGGCTTCCAGTGATTAGATTAAGTATCACTCATTGCAGAAGACACTCCCTTTTGGCTGGTTACAAATGGAATGAGCTGTGGATGCAGCTGACATGATTATGATTTAATTCTATGAAATGTGCTCATCACCAGAGACAGGCCAGCACTTGCCCAACCAGACAAACAGGTACCACCACTTGGCCAAGTTGACACATGAACCTGCCCATGACAGTCCACCCCTTGTCAACTTGGCAGCTATATATACCACCTTAAACCATACTTAATTTCTAAATAAAAACAATAAAACATACATTTTTTCTTTCACCTAACAATACTCAACTATCCTGCATATAACTGGAAACACATGAAATCTTTCCAGAATAGGGTGCAAATCCTTGGGCAATACTCATTCTTAAACTTGATATCTTACAACGTAAATAGTATAACATGAACAAAACAGCATTACAGTCCTTATTTCTGTAACTGATCACGTGGTCAAAGTTCATATTTATCACTACCTTCTTCCACTACCCATTCCATGTACACTTTACCCTCAGCAAGCACTTCAGCTGGCCATGGTTCTTTGCCTGGTGGGGTGACCCAAACCTTCATTCCTGAAGTTTCAGAGCCAATGGTAGTCCTGCCTGGATTGTGTTATTGCAGTTTTCCATTGATTTTAATCACAGAGCATGGCAGTACTAAAAGATGCCCTAGGGGATCTCCTATATTCCAAGAAAACTCTTCTTTTCCTCCATTATGTAGTTGCAGTCCTACTTCCCCCTGATAGTCAGGGTCAGTCACCCCAGACAATAATGCAATCCCCTTCTTGGCTTGGTGATCCAGTGGCATGAGCAGCCCAAAGTGACCAGGTGGCAGTCTTAACTTCCAGTTAAATGGAATCATTGTTGTTTCTCCTGGAGGAAGCACTCCCCATTTTGGACCTAAAACCTGTAGACCAGGAGAGCTCAGGGTTCAGGAAGCAAACATTTTCCTAGTGGATCACTAGGGGTAATAGTGAGTGGTACAACTCCCATTTCCACCACTCTATTCCTGGACCCATGGATCCTTGCTATGGGAGAAACAGCACCATACAGTGGACGCTGATTCAGAGCATATACAGCTTCCTGAAGAACATTACCCCAGCCTTTCAAGGTATTGCCACCTAGTTGGCACTGTAATTGAGTTTTCAAAAGGCCATTCCACCGTTCTGTCAATCCAGCTGCTTCTGGATGATGGGGAAGATGGTAAGACCAGAGAATTCCATGAGCATGTGCCCATTCCCGCACTTCATTTGCTGTGAAGTGTGTTCCCTGATCAGAAGCAATGCTGTATGGAATACCATGACGATGGACAAGGCATTCTGTAAGCCCACAGATGGTAGTTTTGGCAGAAGCATTGTGTGCAGGGAAAGCAAACCCATATCCAGAGTATGTGTCTATTCCAGTTAGAACAAATTGCTACCCCTTCCATGAAGGGAGTGGTCCAATGTAATCAACCTGCCACCATGTAGCTGGCTGGTCACCTTGGGAAATGGTGCCATATTGGGGGTTGAGTCTAGGTCTCTGCTGCTGGCAGATTGGGCATCAGCAGTGGCTGTAGCCAGATCAGCCTTGATAAGTGGAAGTCCATGTTGCTGAGCCCATGCATAACCTCCATCCCTACCACCATGACCACTTTGTTCATGAGCCCATTGCACAATGATAGGAGTTGCTGGGGAAAGAGGCTGACTGGTATCCACAGAACGGGTCATCTTATCCACTTGATTATTAAAACCTTCCTCTGCTGAAGTCACCCTCTGGTGCTCATTCACATGGAACACAAATATGTTCATGTTTCTAGCCCACTCAGAAAGATCTGTCCACATACTTCTTCCCCAGACCTCTTAGTCACCAATTTTCCAATTATGGTCTTTCCAAGTCGCTGACCATCCAGCCAAACAGCTGCCCACGAGTCAATATACAAACGCACCTCTGGCCAGTTTTCCTTCCAAGCAAAATGAACAACCAGGTGCACTGCTCGAAGTTCTGCCCACTGGGAGGATTTCCCCTCACCACTGTCCTTCAAGGACATCCCAGAAATGGGCTGTAGTGCTGCAGCTGTCCACTTTTGGGTGGTACCTGCATATCATGCTGAACCATCTGTAAACCAGGCTCAAGTTTTCTCTTCCTCAGTCATTTCACTGTAAGGAACTCCCCAAGAGGCCATAGCTGTGGTCTGGGAAAGAAAAGGTAATGTGGCAGGAGTGGAGACCATGGGCATTTGCGCCACTTCTTCACATGACTTACTTGTGCCTTCAGGACCTGCTCTGGCCCTATCTCGTATATACGATTTCCATTTTACAATAGAGTGCTGCTGTGCACACCCAACTTTATGGCTTGGTGGGTCAGATAACACCCAGCTCATGATAGGCAGCTCAGGTCTCATGGTAACTTGGTGGTCCATGGTTAAGCATTCAGTCTCTACTAAGGCCCAGTAGCAGGCCAAAAGCTGTTCCTCCAAAGGAGAGTAGTTATCTGCAGCAGATGGTAAGGTTTTGCTCCAAAATCCTAAGGGTCTGCATTGTGATTCTTCTATAGGGGCCTGCCAAAGGCTCCAGACAGCATCTCCTATTTGCCACCGACATTTCTAGCACTGTTGGATCTGCTGGATCATATGGCCCAAGTGGCAGAGCAGCTTGAACAGCAGCCTGGACCTGTCACAGAGCCTCCTCTTGTTCAGGTCTCCACTCAAAATTAGCAGCTTTTCTGGTCACTTGATAAATGAGCCGGAGTAGCACACCCAATTGAGGAATATGTTGTCACCAAAATCCAAAGAGACCAATTAGGCATTGTGCCTCTTTTTTGGTTGTAGGAGGGGCCAGTTGCAGCAATTTATCCTTCACCTTAGAAGGGATATCTTGACATGCCCCACACCACTGGACACCTAGAAATTTCACTGAGGTGGAAGGACCCTGTATTTTTGTTGGAGTTATCTCTCATCCTCTGAAACACAAATGCCTTACCAGTAAGTCTAGAGTAGTTGCTACTTCTTGCTCTAGGTCCAATCAACATGATATCATCAATATAATGGAAAAGTGTGATGTCTTGTGGGAGGGAGAAACGATCAAGGTTCCTACGGGCAAGATTATGACATAGGGCTGGATAAGATTATGACATAGGGTTTGAGAGTTGATATACCCCTGAGGTAGGACAGTGAAAGCATATTGCTGATCTTGCCAGCTGAAAGCAAACTGTTTCTGGTGGTCCTTACTAATAGCTATTGAGAAAAAAGCATTTACCAAATCAATAGCTGCATACCGGGTACCAGGGGATGTATTGATTTACTCAAGCAATGATACCACATCTGGAATAGCAGCTGCAATTGGAGTTACCACCTGGTTGAGTTTACGATAATCCACTGTCATCCTCCAAGACCCATCTGTTTTCTGCACAGGCCAAATAGGAGAGTTGAATGGGAATGTGGTGGGAATCACCACCCCGGCATCCTTCAAATCCTTAAGAGTGGCAGTAATCTCTGCAGTCCCTCCAGGAATCCGGAATGCTTCCTATTTACTATTATGCTAGGTAGGGGCAGTTCTAGTGGCTTCCACTTGGCCTTTGCCACCATAATAGCCCTCACTGCACGAGTTAGAAAGCCAATGTGGGGATTCTGCCAGTTGCTCAGTATTTCTATACCAATTGTACATTCTGGAACTGGGGAAATAACTACAGAATGGGTCCGGGGGCCTACTGGACCCACTATGAGACAGACCTGAGCTAAAACTCCATTGATCACCTGGCCTCCATAAGCCCCCACTCTGACTGGTGGACCAGAGTGACGTTTTGGGCCCCTGGAATTAATGTCACTTCTGAACCAGTGTGTAAATAATCCCCAAAATATCTCATTTCCTTTTCCCCAGTGCACAGTTACCCTGGTTAAAGGCTGTCTGTCTCCTTGGGGAAGGCTTGGAGGAAGACTTTTACAGTATAAATTTGTGGCAGTGTAACAGGGTTCTCCCCAAAGGCACCTGACCTCCTCTTCATTCAAGGGGCTCTGGGTCTGTAAACTGTCTCAAGTCTGGAAATTGATTAAGGGGCTATGACTCTGTGTTTTTGTAATTCAGGTTAGACTTCTGTTCACTTGACCTAGAACTCTTTTGTTTATACAGCTCGAACAAGAATTTAGTAGACTGCCCTTCTATTGTATTTCTAGGAACCCCATGATTTACTAGCCAATGCCACAAATCTCTACAAGTCATATAATTTTGACGCCTGCTTTGAGTTTGCTGTCTATTATAATAGCCATGTCTACCCTGTCTTTGGTGATTAAGTGCTGCTAGCTGGCTTCTGCCAACTTGGGATCCCATCATCCCCATTGTGTTTAAGGATTCCAGCTCAGTGACAGCAGTTCCTACAGTAATATCTTACCTACAGAGAAGTGCAAATACAGAGCTCTTCAGAGATGATAGCACTAGTCTGACAAATTTATTTCTCACTGTTCTGGTAAAAGGTGCATCCTCTGAACATTCCTGGGGTGTAAGAGCAGGCTTTGCGTGATGGATCCACTCTAACATTCCAATCTCTCTAAGCCTCTGGATCCCCTCATCTACATTCTACCAGGGCAGTTCTGGCATTTCAACCTCAGGTAATGTCAGCCATCTTTTGATCCATGTTTCACCCAACCATCCAAACAAACTGCTAATACCTTTTCTAACCCCTCGAGTTGTAACATTGAATACAGAATCTCTGCTTAGTGGGCCCATATCAATAAATTCAGCCTGATCCAGCCTTATATTCCTTCCACCATTATCCCACACCCTTAAAAACCATTGCCACACATATTCCCCTGATTTCTGTCTATATAAATTGGAAATCTCACAGAGTTCTTTTGGAGTATAACGTACCTCCTCCTGTGTGATACTTTGTACTTCACCTTTAGGGGCCTGTTGGGACTTTAGTTATAGGTCTGGAAGAAATGAGGGGTCATGAGGGTGGGTCATGAAAAGAATTAGAAATATCTTCCAAGCCATTTGCTTCAGGGCCTTTATTTTCACTTTCATCTGGTGAAACAGGATTAATCACTCTAGGGCTAATCCCTTCGGAAAGAGGTTGGGTGGCCAATTCCTTAAGGCAGGCTGAAGGTGGGGCGGCTCTGTCCTCAGGGCAAACTATTACAGGGTTATCTAGAGAAAACTCAGCATGACTTAGGGTTTCAGCCTCACCCCTGACATCATTATCAATCCATCCCATTTTTCAGGGTCCTACTCCTTTCCACTCAATGCCCTCACTTTAACTGCAGACACCATGCAACATTGAGATTTCAGTTTACATTGTAAAGTTGCTACTCTGACAATAAGATTCTGAGTCTGATTTTCAGAGATCTCAAGTCTGCGGCTACAGGAAATAAGATTTTCCTTCAGGATACTTGTATCTGTCAGACAGTGCTTAAGCTTCTCGTTTGAAGCCGTAAGCCCATCCCTTTCACTCCTTAATGTAGCCAGTGTATGTAACGACAACCAGCCAACATCTCTATACCTCTTATTTCCACAAAACTCCATAAAGGTGTCAAAAACATTATCCCCCAGAGCCTGGCTTCATACAAGCTAAGCATTAGGAGAATCAAATGGTGATATTTTGACTATCTCTTTTGCCAACTCACCCAAGAATTGGGAGTGTCATTCTGATTATGGGGATCAGAGTCCTTAGTGCCTTTGGGTTCAGTCAGAGTAGAAAACCATTCATAAAAACCCATTTTTAAGATCCTGTTTCTTAAGAACCACTCCTGGTACCAAGATGTATTAGTTAGGGTTCTCTAGAGAAACTGAATCAATGGGGAACACTCGTAAATATAAAATTTATAAAAGTGTCTCACGTGACTATGGGAATGCAGAGTCCAAAATCCGCAGGACCTTGATGATTCTGATGGAGGGTCTGAATGAACTCCACAGGAGAGGCTTGCCAGCCGAAGCAGGAAGAGAGCCTGTCTCTTCTAAATCCTCCTTAAAAGGCTTCCAGTGATTAGATTAAGCATTACTCATTGCAGAAGACACCCCCCTTTGGCTGATTACAAATGGAATCAGCTGTGGATGCAGCTGACATGATCATGATTTAATTCTATGAAATGTACTCATCACAACAGACAGGCCAGCACTTGCCTAACCAGACAAACAGGTACCACCACTTGGCCAAGTTGACACATGAACCTGAACATGACATGGATTTTTGTGAGATCATTTTTTCATTAATGAATTACTACTCTGAAACAGAAATGGTCATTATTGCTTTGTGGATTTGCTTTCTTTTCAGTGATTTTAATACATTTTGGAATAAATTTAAATAAACACCACAGGACCATGGTGTTCTAACTTCCAAAAGTTGAGCTTCTTTCCATTCTCTCCTTTCATATATTTATGTGTATACATACCTTTCACTTGGACATCTACTTTTTTTTACTGTTTTTGTCATGTGCAGGCTCTGGGAGTCGAACCCAGGTCGCCTCATGGGGGGCAAGAATTCTACCACTGAGCCAGTCCTGTACTGCCCTGAGTTTTTAATTTTGATGGGGTCCCATGTATCTGTTTTTTCTTTTGTTACTTTTGTCATGGACGTTAAGTCTGAGAAACCATTGCCAGACACAAGGTCCTAAAGATGACTCCTTATATATTTAAGAAGTTTTATAGTTCTGGTTCTTGTATTTGTGTCTTTCATCCAGTTTGAGTTGATTTTTCTTACATGGTGTGAGGTAGGGGTCCATCTTCATTCTTTCAGAAATGGACATCCAGTTTTCTCAGCACCATTTATTCAGGTAAATACTCTTTCTTAATTGAGTGAACTTGGCTCCCTTGTGAAAAATCATTTGGCCATAAATGTGAGGGTTGATTTCTGAGTTCTCATTTTGATTCCATTTATTTGTATGTCTGCTCTTGTGCCAGTACTATACTCTTGATTCTTGTGGCTTCGTAATAATTTTTTTTTTTTAGTCAACATAGCAACATACAGACACAAACATTCTTACCATAGGATCATTTCATTCTTGATATATAATCAATAACTCACAATATCATCACATAGTTGTATATTCATCATCATGATCATTTCTTAGAACATTTGCATCAATTCAGAAAAAGAAATAAAAAGACAACAGAAAAAAATTCATACATACCATACCCCTTACCCCTCCATTTCATTGATCACTAGCATTTCAATCTACTAAATTTATTTTAACATTTGTTCCCCCTATTATTTATTTTTAATCCATATGTTTTACTCATCTGTTGATAAGGTAGGTAAAAGGAGCATCAGACACAAGGTTTTCACAATCACACAGTCACATTGCAAAAGCTATATCATTATATATAATGGAGAGGCTGGAGGGAACTGCCTGAAAATGTAGAGCTGTTTTCCAGTAGCCATGTGTTCTAGTTTGCTAGCTGCCGGAATGCAACACACCAGAGATGGATTGGCTTTTAATAAAAGGGGATTTATTTTGTTGGTTCTTCAGAGGAAAGGCAGCTAACTTTCCACTGAGGTTCTTTCTTACGTGGAAGGCACAGGATGGTCTCTGCTGGTCTTCTCTCCAGGCCCCTGGGTTCCAACAGCTTTCCC
>PVIY010050005.1:0-16426 GCA_004026745.1 Myrmecophaga tridactyla
CCCACTAACCCTATAGGTGTAACTACAGCCCCATAGATTTAATTAATTCTCCCATCTCATGGCCATCAATCCTTCTTATCACTGTGCTTTCACCTTTGCCCCAGGTTGAACTTTTAGTTCACGTCCTCTCTCTTCGATTCATGGCCTTCTCTCTTCTCTGCTCTCAGTTTCCTTCTTCCATTTTTGGGTGATGGCCTATGTCCCACCCTCCACCTCCCTTGTGATAAGCTCTATTTCCTTTATTATAAACTCTATTAAAAAAAAAAACAAACAAAAAATGAAAAGCTCATTTTAGCTCTTTTTACTGGCTGTAACTCCCTCTGACATCAGGCTGGGTTTATCTGACTCCATGTAACATGGCCTTAAAAATATGGATTTACTTTTTCCATTGGGACTTCTGATGCCAATAGCATCTCAAAAGTCCTGGAAAACAGTTGACCATCAGCAAAAAGCTCCTTCAACAGCTCCTCTTCTCCTCAGGGATAAGTCCTAGCACCCTGAAATTCCCACTGGGTCCTGATGTCTACCCCTGGATGTAAATACATCCTCTGCTTCCTTTGGGACCTGGGCCACTTTTCCCACAGTGCTGCTCATAATGTCTTTGTTATTTCTGGATTGGATTTTCTACCACCTTCCAGAACAGTCTTTATGTCTTTTTACATCTTAACTTCAAAGCTTTGGACGTGCAATCCCCTCTTGCTGTTTTCCACGAACACCTCCCATCTCCCTGCTCACAGTTCTCCCAGTCATGGGGGGTCATTTGCCAATGGGGGGTGTGACACATACATGTGGGGGCAGCCTCAGAGATGCAGCCTGAATGCAGCCCCCCACAGGCTCTGCTAAGCAGCTGAGTAAACGACTTTTAGCTGTACCTAGTGTTTTTTAAGTTTGGAAAAGATGTCAGTGGAGTTCCTTTCTAATTTTAAGCAGCCATGTAAACAGGAAAAAATTGTTTGGCTTCCCTCTGAAGAGTCTGAAATGTTTAACTGGGATGTTTCACTGGCCTCCCAAATATTTGATGGAATAGAGATGAAGTTTGCTCACTTTTCACAGATTGTCTCAAAAGGCAGTATGTCATAATGGAAAATGCTTTGAATCCAAAGTTGCGCCCTTCACTTTTTTGCTCTTGGTCATGTGTCTGTAGCTTGTCTGAACTCAGTTCCCTCATCTGTAAAATGGGAATAATGGTGCTTCTACTTAGTTTCCAGGTTGTTATAAGACTTTTGGATCCTTTCAGCAAAGTATGTGAAAACAATTCATAACTTATGTAAATGTATACTCTTGGTATTGTGATTGTAAAAATTTAAGGGTTCTCTGCACCTGTAAGATATTGCAGCAAAATGCTTCCAGGAATAGGTGAAAAAAATCCAGCATTGTGGGATTGAGAAGGCCTTCTTGACCAAAACAGGGAAGAGAGAAATGAGACAAAATAAAGTTTCAGTGGCTAAGAGATTTCAAACAGAGTTGAAAGGTTATTCTTATACATTACATGGACAGCCCTTTTCAGTTTATGGTGTGTTGGAGGGGTTAGAGGGAAATACCTGAAACTGTTGAACTGTTTTCCAGTAGCCTTGGGTTTTAAAGATGATTGTATAACTATATAGCTTTTACAATGTGATGGTGTGATTGTGAAAACTTTGTGGCTGACATTCCTTTTATGTGCAGGGTATGGACAGACGAGTAAAAAAATAAGGACAAAAAATAAATAATAGGGGGCTTAAAGGTTAAAAAAATGGGTAGATTGAAATACTAGTGGTCGATGAGAGGGATTGGTGAGTGGTATAATTCTTTTCTTTTTCTTTTTCTGGAATGATACAAATGTTCTAAAAATGACCATAGTGATGAATACACAATTAAGTGATATTTTGAGCCATTGATTGTATGCTTTGGATGAACTATATATGTGCGAAGATGTCTCAGTAAAAATATATTTTTTTAAAAAGTCACTATAGATCATTCAAAGGCCCTCATTGAAAACTAGTGATTACTCAGCAGTGATATGGTGCTTTGTTTCTCCTTAAGAACTAATGAGAGAATACTTTCAGATCCTGAAAGGAAAAAATGAAAAAAGACAAAGCATTACTTTGCTAAATGCTCCTAGTTAATCCTGATTTTAATTAGCTTAAAGTAAGGAGCAAGGAGGTATTATTTATTCATTTGTAATTTGTCCTACTTCCCAAAAAAGATCTGACATGAGCAACAAAAGCAAGGCATAGGTCAAGGTGAGGACTCCTCTCAAGTTCAGGATAAAGTGGGTTTCTATAGAGAATTTTCTAGCACTCATCTGTCTCCCAATTGCCTCACGCACAAGAGGTCTCATACCAGTGTCCGGTCAGAGTCCTGGGTGGGTGAGGGGATCTCTGTACACAATGCCTCATGGGTGACTGGGGTGTGATTTGGTGTTTGGGGGCATTTTTCCCTCTAGGACACAGAGGAAATGGGCCGAGGGGTGGTGCATCCTTCACCATATGGCCTCTCTTTTCTTTCAGAGACTCTGACCTATTCCTGTTGGACACCCGTGTAGTGTGGGCCTCAGAGGAAGGCTGGCTGGAGTTTGACATCACGGCCACTAGCAATCTGTGGGTCGTGACACCTCAGCATAACATGGGCCTACAGCTGAGCGTGGTGACCAGGGACGGTAAGTGGTGACTCTGAAGCTACCAAAGTCTGAAATGTGATTTTCATTCATTTCATTTACAACAGTCTGTGGAAGAGCCATGGCTTACAGCGATTCCCTTAGGTTCAAGGTGCCCTGACTTATTGTTCCTTTATGACTTATACTGAAAACTAGAACCTTTTCCCCGAGGTCTCTAACAAAGATTAGTTGAGGTTCCAAGAGTTGCAATGCAAGGATAATTTCCCTAGGCAGCAGCAGGTGGAACGATGTTGAGAGAAAGAGAAAGGCAGGAGCTCAAGTTTACATTCTGAGTGTTGAGTTTGTCTCGAGGACCCTTCCAGGATGCTTCTCTCTCTTGGAGCATCAGAGCTCTGCAGCTAGAGTTCCCACTGCCAATCCCTGCCCAACAGGGGCCCTCAGACCATGCAAACTCTGCTTGTGGAGCAGCCTCATTTCTTGGGAAGAGTAAGTATCAGAAAAAGTGAATGCAGATGAATGAGAATATCAGAAATGGGAGCTTCATGCAACTTCAAACCACTCCTGCATTAGAATCATTTAACCTCATAAGGTGGGTTTTGATGTTGTCCATCCAAAGGAAGCAATCAGAAATTTGGTTTGCAGAATTTCCTAAATTCTCCTTCTTTGTTAGCATCCAGGAGGCTAGAAAGTGTCATAAAACAATGCAGCTTACAGGATAAGGTTCAGTGGAATAAACAGAGACCTGATTTGTTTACATTAAAGGGCTCAGCATCAACCCACGAGCTGCAGGGCTGGTGGGCAGAGACGGCCCATATGACAAGCAACCTTTCATGGTGGCCTTCTTCAAAGTGAGCGAGGTGCACATCCGTGCCGCAAGATCAGCCCCCAGCCGGCGCCGGCAACAGAGTCGCAACCGCTCCTCGCCATCCCAGGACATACCCCGGGTCTCCAGGGCTTCAGGTAGGTCTCTGGGTGGGATCTGTTTCCCAGGGGGCCTAGGCTGGTTTTCTGGCCTCTGTGAGAACAAATGGCATGCTGATGACTCCAGCCATTGAACTGCTTCTGCATGGCAAATGAAATGGCCTGGGTGACTCTTTATGATACAGTCACGTGTCTGACTTTTGGTTATGTTTCTCCAGCCCTCCATTCATTCTCTTAAAGATCCTGAGTGCACCTAGATTTTCTTCGAGCTGCATTGTGCCTGGGAGGTTGTGGTGTACAAATGAGCTATGTCGGCTGCCAAGATGGACTTGTGTTTGTCCGTGCTCTTGGATGAAGTGATGCCAAGTCCACTCAAACAACCTCCACCCCCATAATGGACTTTAATGGCTCACTATACTGGGAAGTTCCAGAGTTCTAGCTTAGGCATGGCTGGGTGCATGGGTTCAGAAGACATGAGGAATCTCTCTTTCTACGTTCCTTTGTTGGTAGCATTCTCAGAAAGGTTGTCTCCAGATGGTGGTAAAGAAGTCTTTCCGTAGTTCCAGGATTTTATCACCTTCAGCAATCTCAATCTGAGAAAGAGCTAGCCTGACTTGCTTCAGCAAAACCCAGAGGGTGATTCTCACTGGCTTGCCTTGGGTCATGTGCCCAACTTGAACACGTGACTGGATGTGGCACACTCTGATTGGCCAGCCGTAAGTCATGTGCTCAACCCTGGAGCTGGGGAATAGGGTTAAACCCCTTCTACCCAAAAAGACTTGGGGAGGGGGGAGGGGTTCCCAAGGGAAAATAGATATTCTGTTACCAGAGGGAGAGGGGAGATGGTTCAAGGCAAGCCGAAACAAAATATGTCCATGAAAGAAATTAATATAATAAAAGGTTCCCTTTAGGCCTGTATTTATCCATACCCTTTATCTTTAGGGACATGCTGATTGGATTATTTTCAGCATGGAGTCATAGTGATTTTTTTTTTGGGGGGGTGGGGGGTAGGTACTTGCCTTATTTTTTTGGAGTCAGAGACCCTAGGGGAATATGGTCTGATGTTCAGTGGGGGCAGTTTTGGAATGCGGGTGTTTATTATTACTATTTACCACTTGAATGTTATTGGGCCCTATATCAGGTATCTAATACCATTACCCCTACAATCTCAATATCACCTTTTGATAGATGAGAAAATTGAGGTTCAGGGTTACGTAATTTCCCAATGGAGGAAGTTTGGGTAATTTAATTAATCACATTTCATCCTCTCCAGGTTCTTAATCAATTTAAAGTAGATTCCCAGAAGCAAATTACAAAAAAAAAAATCAGCTTTGTTACTGGTAAAGGGGGTTTGGAAAATGCTAAGGGCCCTCCCTTTTTCCTCTTTCCTTCCCCTCCAGTGCTCTCAGCTCTCACTCCAGCCCTGGGCTTCTGCTTCATTGGTCTGAGATAGAACCTGGGAGTGGGTCGAGAAGCACTGGCTTGGACTTTGGGATCCTGCAGTCTTGACTTACTCAACCAGTGATAGGACACAAAGGGGCAGACCCCAGGCCACACCCCAGTATGGCCTACTTATGGCATGGAGGGTAGATCAAGAGATCCCAGACCTGGGAACAGGCAGGCTCAAAAGGGCAAAAGAGAAGAAGCAGGTCCCACTAATGAGTGGCGGTTCAGTGTCCTTCAGAAACAGCTCCTTCAAACATGTGCATTGAAGTCCATTCATTGAAACATGAAGCAGTGGTGGTGGGAAGTGGAAGACAGATGTTCCCTTCTCACAACTAGCTTATGTTGTTAGTTAGGTATTAGACTCAAATCCAGATGTGGTTTACTCGAAAGTCAGTGCTTGTAAATTCTGGGTTCCCTTTGTCTATTTAAATACCCCGGAATCAAACATGAAGTTGAAGGGAGTTGGATTTGTAGTCAGAGAACGGTTTCCCGTTACTAGCCATGCCACCTTTGGCAAATCACCTAATCTGTTTCAGCTTCAGCCTATTCATCTGTAAAATGGGGATAATGCCTTGTGGATTGGTTGAGATTAAATGAAAAACATCCAGTAGCATTCATAATCCCACTCAAGGATTAGTTGCATCCAACTGGGGGAAGTAGGTTCTCAGGGTATACATCAGGATCCCTGGAAAGGAAGTGAAATACTCCTGGAAGATGCATTAAATCTTCCAACTGACTGGTGACTGTTTATGTATTTCATCTTCAACTTTCCAAAGTACCCTGTCTCTCTTTGGGGAAAAGTGTCTTCAGTTTAGCTTCCAATTTAAGAAACCACTTCGTTTACCAATAACTGGAATGGGGAACTTGAGAATACACCACCCAGTGTGACATGACATTTTGCTTCTTGTCATTGGTGTTTCTTGGAAGCCTTGCTTAGCACAGGTGTTCCTGTGTTTTCCACTAGAAGCACAGGAGTTGTTTTCTTTAAAAAGGAGGAGAAATGCCTGCCTTTATTTCCTTCAGAGAAAGCCTGCTGAATAGAGTTAATAAACCTAGTGTTTTCCTTTGGGGCACAGTGATGGCATCTGCCAAGGGTAGGCTTCAATTTGTTAACCACGGTCAGTTTGGTACTGGGGCCTCAGAAATGGAAGCATCTCTTAAAATGCTGATTTCCTTTTAAAATTGAAATTTTACTTGATTTGTTCCACCAGACTCCCCGTGCCCTACCCCCAAACCATTTTCTTTAATTGAGAAAACATGTTGCCCCAATATTTGGTTTTAACCATATCACCCAATTATCCTTTTCCAAGGTCCTTTCAACTTTTTTTTCTTTGATGAGCTTAAATTAAATATGAGTATTAAAGTTGATCTAATTTATCATAAGATGCAAGCACATCTGTATTTCTTGGACTAGCCACCACCCCCTCCACTTCCTAACCCAGTATTTCCAAATTTGCTTTGCTCCTCTTAGCAGTCCTGAGGCAAAAGGGTTCATAACAAAAACCTCTGGCCTTACTTATTTAAAAGTCCAGACCTCCAAGTGTTATCATGAAAGATCCTTCCTCTCCTTCTCACTTATCTCCAAAGACCCTCTCAAGCTGGTTTGAACAGTTACTCACTGAAGAACTACATTTATATCTGTCTCTTTCTTCCTTATTAATTCTCACTATTAACGAGAGTAGACCTCAGAGAAAGGTCTTTCTCTGCAAGAATGGATATCCAGAAGACTGGCCTACTACCCTGAAAAATGGTCCAACTGGTTGATACCCTCCCTCCAGGTCTGTGAGGGGGCCAGATGTTGCTGGACCTTGGTGAACAAGGTAAATTTGCAGTGACAGAGAAGTCATGGCTTCTGGTGTGCTCCAGGTAGGACTTTCCCTTGTAACTCTTTTGGAAAGTGGAAGGAAAAGAAGACTTTGCCCCTGTTGCCTCCCTCCTTCATGACGTGCTTCTCAAGGATTCAATATTTCTCCACTGAAACAACCACCACCCAAAGAACCCACTGGAGATTGTACTGCATCTGGGGAAAGAAGTGAACATAATTAATCAAATTGCCTGTCATCAGGGTGAAAGAGGGCAGAGAAATATGAGGCTATTTTTGGAATTAGCTGTTTATGCTGAGGACGGCAGGACTGGTCCACAACCAGGGAGAATGGCCAAGAGCTCCCAGTCTACCTCCTCCCCATCACCCACCAAAGTCTGCTCTCACATCTGGACTTTGTGTTCAAGCTGGACTTTCCAAAACAAATGCACTGGGCAATGGGCTGGGATCAGAGTCTCCTTGGATGGTTTTCACTTGTTGCTCCTCTGCAGCTGTCAGTTCCAGATGAATGATTGATGTTGGCTGGGTTGCATTTCTCCAGTGTGCGTGGATAGTGTCTGAACACTTTCATTTACCATTTTTACACGTTTCACTAGTCCTGGCCCTAGCTGTGCTGTGTAGCCTGTCAGGGATTTGAGTGTACCTGGTCATTCTCTTTTAGCCTACGCTTCTTACTGGCCTATTGATCTTGTCCACCTGCCCTGTGGTACCCAACTAGTTGCTATTTATCTTGGTTTGCTAAAGCTGCTAGAAAGCAATATACCAAAAATGTATTGGCTTTAACAATGGGGAGTTACTAACTTACAATTCACATTTCTTAGGCCATGAAAATTTCCAACTTAAGGCATCACCAGGATGATTTCTGGACTCTGAAGACACAACTCCAGCATCCGGGACACCTCTCTCATGTGGGAAGACATATTGCAGGCGTTTGCTGGTCCTTTGCTCTCTCTTTCATGCTTTCAGCTTCTGGCTTTAGTGGCTTAATCTCTGTCTCCCGTGTGTCCTCTCTCAGCATCTCCAGGGGCTTTTCCTCTAAACTTCTCTGGGCTTTTTCTTTTATCTTCTTAAAAAGTACTCTGATAAGAGGATTAAAATCAAATGAAGTGGGTCACATCACAATGGAGATAACCTAATCCAAAGGCCCTACATACAATAGGCAGTTGATAGTTTGGAAACATTTTCTGCCACTTTTAACAATTCACGTAAAATTTGATTAGATGATCTTTAAGGTCTCTTTCAGCCTTAATATTGTGTTGCTTCCACCCAGCTCCACCAACCGTTTAGGCAGCAGCAACCCCTCAAGACCCTGTCTATAATTTGGGATGAGTCCATCATTGCTTCAAATGCTACTGTTGGCATTTCTGAGAGTAAGATGTCTTCTCATCTCTTTCCAGTCCACCCAAGCATGTATTTTTAAGGACTCAGGAAGAAAATGTGGTTCTGATACATTTAGATATTCTGTTGACCTTCTTATAGATAGATCCTTTCTTCTATCCCTAGAAGTTCTCAACTGGGACCATTCAGTATCCTTATAGCATTAGAAAGGTAACTAGAATTCATCTTGTGCAAAATAACCATTTGGGTACTTTATTAAGTCTATGAAATCTTTGGCTAAAGAGATTTTGCTAGAGAATTTCACTGTTATTGATCAATGTTTGTTTGGCCTTTTCATTCCTGGAGAGTGTTAACACCAGCTCCTCGTTTACTTCCATGGGCTGGGCCAATGCTGACTGTGTCGACTTGCACTAGACAGCCAAAACTTGGGAAGAATGGACATGGATAAGGACTGTCAACTACCAGTTTATAATTCTTCAAAGGAGCTAGGAATTGTATTTGTATTTTTGATCTTATATTAAAATGTTAGGGCCTGCAGCTTGACTTTCAAATGTCTTGGTTATTCAGAAATTGAAGCTTGTTCTGGGCTTTCTAAATGAAATCCAATCTTATTTCTCCACAGCTGGGGAGGACAGGAATGGCATTGGTGATCCAAAAGCTAGAATCCTTTCAAATTCTGTTTTCATAATACTTGACTCTCATGCACCATGAAGCCCCTTGAGGATAATACTTATAAAGTAGCCTGAAGAGTCACCTTCTGCCCTCACTCCTTGTGAATGTGCTAATGGCCAGCAGAGCTCAAAGGCAGTAATAAAGGGGCATAATAGGTGCTTCAAGAAACCTGAATAAATCACCAACCATTACCATCTCCCAGGGGGGCTCGAGGGTCTCATGACTCAGTCTTGGAAATGGCTGAGGGGCCTAGAGAATGCTTAGAGCAGGAGAAGTCTTAGAGCTCAGTCTGCAAGGGCAGGCTTTATCTATTTTTAAATAGTTAGCTTATATTCTTTTATATTCAAGAAAAAGGCTGAGTAGAGATCAAAGTTCCATCCAGGGAGTCTATGAGATCTAGAAATCCTGGAGCAATGAAAGACTAGCTCCTCACTTTTATCTCTTGCTATACCCAGCCAGGCTGTAAATAGAATCTAGACTCTCAAAATCAAGCCGTCCTTCCCCCTCACATTTTATAAGATTGTAGACACCTGAAATCAAAATCCTAGTGTAGTCCTCTTGCCTCAGCGACTCAAGCAGCTGGGGTGCCTCCAGCTGTTCCTCAATAGCTGTATTGACTCGGTGGGGCAAATGGGAGCGAGAAATTTGTTTTGGATAAGACTGGGCAGATAAGGCCCAGAGATATGGGCAGTATGGCCAGGGCAAATGAAGACAGAGGTGCCATTTTAACAGCTACTATTTTGTCCTTGCTCTTGTTATTCTAGGAGAGAAGGGAAGTAAGAGTAATTAATTGTTCCCTCTAAAAAAAAAGAAAAGTTTTCTTTGGGAAGCATTTATAGCCTAGCTTGGAAAAGCTAAGAACTGCTTTCCCCGAGCCCCTGCTGTTCTCGTATTTTCCTAGCTGTACATGCTGGAGGCTGTCAGGCAGGGAACCCTGGCTGCAGAGGGGGTCCTCTGCCCCCCTCTTCTGACTTTCTTTCCCTCTCCCCTAGTTTCTTATTGTTTCCCCTGTCTTAGTCTTTTTTTTTTTTTTTTTTCTTTGCTTTTTCCCCCTTCCAATTTCTTTCCATTTCCCTCTCATTTTCCTTCCTTGCTGTTGGGAAAGGACTGTGGGCAGGTGTCCTAGAGCCCTGGGACCTGGGCTGGGACTTGGCTGCTGTTTCCTTTGCTGCCTGCAACTCTGGCCTGCAGTTGAGCTGCATTGCCCAATTTGTGTCATATGCAACCCCAGAGAGCATGGTGCCCCTCAAATTGGGCCAGCCAAGATTAGTTCTCTGCCTTTCCATTTTATTCCAGGGCTCCTTACCCTGAGAATCCCACAGCCTTGGTGCAAGGGAAGCCTGCCTGTTAGTGGTTATTAGGTTTCTAAAATAAACAGTGGGGGCCAAGCTTTCCTATCAAATGGCTCCTGGACTGGGTATGTGATGTCTCAAGAGGACCGGACACAAAGAATGCTGGATGGAATGAGCCAGGTGCTCTCTGGAGGTTGTAGGAGTCTGGGCCACAGTCACCTGGGATGAGGACAGAGAATGTGGCTAAGACTGGCAGCTCCAGGCCCATGACCTCATTGCCATGTCATGCTCTCCTGTACTCTCCAGTTCACCTGGGGGGAATGGTGCCTGTAGGGGCTCCCACTGTCAAATTGGCCTAGCTTGGCTCTCTTCTATGGGTGGAATGCCTCTCTGTCATCATAGGGGAAGAGTGGGATGTGAGGTTGGGGAATAGAGACTATTACCAACAACAATGAGTGTCAGGCCAAGCCCAGAAGCAAGAGAAAGGAGCTCCCAACTAGCACCATGCTAACTGCAGAGTTAGTCCATGACTAGGCACAGAGAGGACATGAAACATGCCAAAGAGAAGAGGATGGATGATGGGAAGGGACATGAAGGTGGGAAAGAAAATGAAGGCAGAGAGCAGAGACAAAGACAGGAATGAGGTTGAAGAAGGGAAGTCAAAGGAGAGGTATGGGTAGTGGGGTCACAGCAAGGCCCTGCCCAATCCTCAGGCCTCTGGCAGGCCCACCCCCCTACTTCCAAGCAGGATTCTCAGGTACAAAATTTGGTGGTTGTGTCCACAGCGTAAGGACCAGATGCTTGATCACGGTGTCCTCCTACCTTAACTAGTGTCCTAGTTTCTGGGCTGTAATCACAAATACCACGCCGTGTGTTGGCTTAAACAATGGGAACTCACTGGCTTGTGGTTTTGACGCTAGGAGAAGTTCAAAATCAAGGCATCAGAAAGGTGATGCTTTCTACTGAAAGACCAGTAGCATTTTAGGACTGGCTGCCAGTGATTCTTGGTTCTTGGCTTTTCCTTCACATGGTGGCACCATCTATTTCCATTGAGTTCCAGCTGCCTCTCCATGTGGCTTTGTCTTCATTTAGTCCAGCCTCATTAGTTTGGACCACACCTTAACTAAAAATAAAACCTTCAAAAGGTCTTGTCTACAATGGATTCACACCCACAGGAATGGATTGAGATTAAGAACATGTCTTTTTGGGGATATGTAATAACCTGCCCAACTCAGTCAACCTAACTCCCATACGGTTCATTCAACTTTAGTCTCCTAGCACTCCTCGAGTGTACCTGGTCCCCAGATAACCCAGAAGAATGGCACATAATCAAAGACACACCTGAAGCTTGGCAAAATGTTTCCAGACCCATGGAAGGAGCAGAATCTTTTTCCAAGTTAAATTCTTTATTGAAATTCCCCTGACTTCTCTTGTCACTAGGCATGGTGGAAAATGGTTGGCTAGTAATTCCTCAGTAGAGCCTTTGGAAATGGACAGATGCTTTTGGATATTGCTGTACCTCTGGTTTAGTGCTGTAGAAAGCCTGAATGCCAAACTCACTGGGTAAGGGAGTTTGGCATTGGACGAAGAAAGATGTAAAGAATACATTTTGGGTACCAGCAAGGGCACCCACCAGAAACAATCAACTGTAAAATGCTGCCTGGACCTCTCTGCTTACTCTTCTTCTTGAGAGGGATTTTTCCCTTTCCCTGCTTGTTGGTTGCTTTACCTTTTCCCACTACAGAGCATGCTGGCTTTTGCTGTAGGGTTGTCATTTAAAGGGAAACAGCCAGCCTGCATTGGATCTGGCTGGGCCCTGCTTGTCCATGTCACCTTGGAAAAGCAATAAAGGCCTTGTCTGGCTGTACCTGATCCTGCTTGGGTTGCCGGGCGCTTGCCCTGCCCTCCATGTGTATACCAAAGAATCATGTGGAATAATTTGAAGGACCAGATTTCACTTTCTGTGCTCAACTTGGCATAAATCCTCTAGGATCAAGACTGGGACTTGACTGCAGCTATGTCCTGGGGATGCTCAGGGAATTCTCCTGGTGCTCAAAGACAGATTTCCTGTCTGAATGTGTGAGCCTCTAGCAGAGAAGACAACGTCTCTCAAATCGTAGTGTTTACAGATTCAGCTGGGTAGCAGGGGCTCTGATCCCAGTGTTTCTGCTGGGGTAGGTCTGTGAAGGACCCAGGAACATGTATTTTCGATAAGTACTCTGATGAGTCTCCTGGTCTGGGTCAAGCAGTCCACAGGTCAGACTTCAGATTGCTGCCCTTGGGATGATGTCATCAACTTTGGATCTGGTTTGAGGTATTCTGTTTTGGTTTATTTCTGTTCCCCTCTCTCCAGCTCCATGATTTCTTCTCTCTCTCTTACCCTGACCCGTGAACCCATTTGGGCAAAGCCATTTTACTTTCCTTTATCCTACTGGGGTGGGTATGTTTCTGTTAAATATTAACTGCATTCATTTTTACTGACCTTATCCATAGCATTCATCTAAATAAATACAAAGGCAAGGGAGAGGTGGGGATATTTTTCTGAGATCTGTCAATCCCTCCAAAAAAAAAAGTACAGCAGTACACTGACCTCACAAAGCCCAGAATAGTGACACCTGAGAGGCAGACACAAGTATTCTTAGGAGCACTGACCTCTGCAAATATTTATATATTCTTTGCCAGCACTTAACATGGAGTTACAAGGAAACTTAAGTAAGACCTGAGAGTATCTGTAGGAAGAAAAACAGGAGAGTTAAATTCCTCCCTTTCCTCTCTCTGGCCCTGATCCTCACTTAACAACAAAAATGCCAGTGTCTAGCTCTAAAAGAAATAGCTGTTCTTACAGAGAAGGTTCTCTTTGTTGAGCAATGAGGGTCAAATTAGCAAGTTCTCAAATAGAACTGTTAGTGAAGATAGAAGCAAAGTCCCACTGACTTCGTCATCCTGGTGGCAACCAGCAGAAGGAGAAACTGGAATCCAGACCTTAGGGGATCATCGCTGCTTGTGTCTGCCTGGCCTTGGAAGAAAGGTTGTCTATGGAAGGTGTTGCCTCCCACATGATTAGCATTTCCAGGGTTGATTTTGGGAAGATTTGGTCTCTAGTACAGAAAAGATATTTGGGGGGAAGCACTGGTAGAATAATGTCAATCAGAGAAAATTCTGAGACTGAGACTGGAAGTAGGGCAGTCATATAATTGATCATCCAACCCAGGATAACTTTAAGAGTGAAAGGGGATAAGAGCCCTGGAATCTTCTGGAACTTCAACATCCAGCAGACAAAAGAGGAAAGAGAGTGTGTGGAGGTTGGAGGGGAGTTAATGATGGCCAGGCCTTCTCCCAACATATACTCTGGAAAAACTGAGGCACGTGCCATACCTAACTGCAGTGGAAAATGTCCTCAAGCTGGGTGCCCAGGAGATAGAGGAAATAGGTTTTAGTGAGCACATGCCAAGCAGGCTACTTCCTGAGGTCTCTGTGTTTATCATTCCCAGTATTCTACCCCTGCTTTGCCTTATGTCTCACTCCCAAATTTCCTTTAGGTCTCTCTTTAATGATACCTAAACAGGTAGGCTCCTCAACCCCAAATGAAATAGTGGCCTAATTATTGAATGATAATTAAGCCAGTCAGGGCTCTTCATTACATTTGGTAGGCACAGGTGCTAATTAAAGAGAAAAATAATTTATTCTAAGGGTATCAGGTAGCTCACTGAATCAACAAGATAGTTGGAGAACCCAGCTTGGGGACTCAAGACCCAGCTATCATCTGCTTTGGCTTCTGTCATCCTAGATACTTGCTGCCTTAATACCTATTCTTAATATCATTTTTGGGTCATTCCCTCAAATTATATATTCTAGAGTAGGGGCATTTGATGGGCTGTAAGTCATGTGTCTACAATCTAGACAGAAGTCTACTTCTGTCTACTGGGAGACAGAAGGGAGAACCATCTGTCATGGGAAATGGGGCCTTATTATAAGGGAAGTGAGAAGTGATCCTGGATGTTGTATAGCCAAAGCAGTAAGTGTCCATTACAGCTGGGTATGGAATTCTAGGTTGATAGTATCTCTTTTGTGATAGCATCAATTTTTTCTATTATATATTCTTATTGCTAAGAAGTCCACTACCAGTTACTTTGTATTCCTTTATAGGTCATTTTCTTTTCATTTCTGGTTGCTTTTAAGAATTTCTCTGTATTTGATATACCATGGCTTTACCACTTGTGGCTACACAGGAATTTATTTATCCTGCTTAGGTCCCATTGTGTGTTTTCTACCTAAAGATGTTTGCCTTTATTTAGTTCTAGAAAATTCCCAGCCACTATGCCTTCAAATATTTCTCCTCCATCACTTTTCTGAAATTTCCATTAGAAATATGTTGGACTTTTTCATTCTATATTCCATGTCTTCAGAGAGATTATTTTCTAGCCACTTGACTGTGCTGTATCGTAGGAGGTTTCTTCAAATATGCTGTTCAGTTCTTTAATTCTTTCCTCAGTGAGGTCTATTCCAATATTTAACTCATCCATTTAATCTTTATTTTCCATGCTTATAGTGTTTAGTAAAGCCCATTTGATTCTTTTTCAAATTTACCTGTTCTTTTTCTGTAATTTTTTCCTTTACAGTTTCTATTCCTCTTCTTCTCTGTTCCATTATTACAGATACTCTTATTTCGTAGCCTCATTCAAAGAGTACCCTTATCTACAGTCCCTGGAGTGCTGCATCTCCAGTCTATGCATTCCAACTCTCCTCTCAGGATAGCTTATTTGTTTATATCTGTTTTTTTTTGTTGGGAGGCTATTTTTAGCAGATTTTTGTCTGGATGTGTGGCACCATCTGGGGCTCTTGATACCCCTGTTGCTTAAAGGAGTCTGTCCAAGTCAACTACTCATAGTGTGCCAATGTGCCCAGTTGCCAACCCTGGAGTGGACAATGTGGAATATGCAAAACACCCAAGCGATTGAAAACAGGGCTAGGCTGTCTGGGGACCCAACTTGTGTCTAGCAAGTATCTTGTACACTGTCCCTCCCAGAACCTGGCACAGGGCCAGGCACATGCACCCACTCCATGTAAACCTTGGAATGAATGAATGAGTGAATAAATACATCTTTTAATCTCCCAACAGATTACAACAGCAGTGAATTAAAAGCAGTCTGCAAAAAGCATGAGCTTTACGTGAGCTTCCAAGACTTGGGATGGCAGGTAAGCTCCCTGGACAGTAGGGGGGTGGGGGCAAGAAGGTTCTTTCTCGTTAGTCTCTTCTCATCTTAATGGCAGCAGCTCTTGCCAAAAATTAGAGCCCCAGAGCTGAGATGGTTCCTTATGTGACAATACTTATGAGCCCTTACAAATGCTGATTCCTGGAGCCAGACAGAGGCAAGCCTGGCTACCTGTGCACTGACCCCACCTGACACCTTTCAAAGGAGCCCAGGCAAGCCAGGTGAGAGGATCCCACGCTCTGTCAGTCCCTCAGAGCAGGAGCCATAGTTCACACTTCTCTTTTGCCATTCTTTGAAAGCCCACGGTCGCATATTTATTGGGGCATTTAAACAAATTAAATTGTGTGTTTGAGGCAGAGTAAAAATAGAATTGATCTAATGATTAACTTCTGGGCTGTGAATCCATTCACCCAAACCATCCAGAAATGCACAAATGTTTCGCCCCACACCTGAGCGCCACCACTAGTTTGTAAGGAAAGAAGCAAATTGAATAAAGGTGTCGAGCTACCAATAGAAGATAGACTCGTCCATATGTGGGTGGCACTGCAGTGAGGGGAGTTCTGAGGCCTCCGGGAGAAGCTCCTTTGGGTTCCGAGATAGAGCCAGCCATCTGCACACTTTCAGGCTTCATCAGATAGTGTGAGGGCTCTGGAGCCAGGCAGACCTGGTTCAAATCCCAGCTCGGCCTCTTGAATGTGACCTTGGACATATACCTAGCCCTCCTTGCGTCTGCTTCCTTCCTTACCCGTCCAATGTGGAGAATACCTGCTCACCTAGTTATTTGGCAGGAATCGAGGAGTGGGTGTAAATCAATTTTTGTTGTTGTTTGCTTCTTTCTGCTTTCAACAAAGGACTGGATCATTGCCCCCAAGGGCTACGCTGCTGATTACTGTGATGGAGAGTGCTCCTTCCCCCTGAATGCACACATGAACGCCACCAATCACGCCATTGTACAGACGCTGGTGAGCACGCAGACTTTTCACTTTGAGCCGGGGGAAGCTAAGACCAGATGTGATTTATAACCGGGTTATTCCCACCTTCTGTTTTGGTTGGAACAGGTTCACCTTATGAAGCCTGAATACGTCCCGAAACCATGCTGTACACCAACTAAACTGAATGCCATCTC
>PVIY010050007.1:0-16422 GCA_004026745.1 Myrmecophaga tridactyla
CCCCTTCACCTGCTGCTCCTTCACTCTTACCTTCATCAGTAAATGATAACACTTTCCACCATATGCTTTGAAGAAAACTGCTAGAGTCTTTCTTGAAACTTCTCTTGCATTTATACCCCACTCTCACTTTTACCTCCTAGAAAGATTTGTTCAGCAAGATCCATAATGTATCCAGAATTTATTCACTTCTCTCCATTTCCTCAATTGGTCCCTAGAACAAGTCACTGTCATTGTCTAAGTTTTCCACTTAAAATCCATTATTTATAGAGTAACAGAAGGAAACTTCATAGAGCAAGGTCTGATACTGGCCCTACCCAATAAAATTCTCCTATAGATTCTGATTGCATTTAAATAAAATGCATCATCCTCCCTAATAGGCCATCAATAACATGGCTTCTGCCCACCTCTTTGACCACACCTGTGGTATCACATTCCCACAAGCCCATTTTTATTCATTAGATAAAATGCCAACACTCCATTCCCACTTTCAGTGTATTATTTATTTGATTGTATTCATGGAATTTAAAATAATTATCTTTTTTGTATACTGATTTAATCCAGATTTGTCCCATTAAAATATAAGTTTCTGTCTGTCTTATTAGTACCATATTCCCACCCTGAAAGAGTGCTTTACCCATGTTAGATGCCTAATAAATATTCATTGATTAAGTAAATTAATACAATACATTTCTAGGCATGATAACTGAATTTCTGAATTGGCTTTCTTCTTTCCATTTCAGAAGTTCCTGAACTACAAGAGGACTTTAGCATGTTCTCTTTTACGACTCTCAGTTGCAATATTCAAACAATTCTCCTCTCCCTAGTTTTGATCTCAGTATAATCTATCCTCCACAGAGTTGCCAGTTAAATTTCTAAACCACAGAGTTGCAGGTTAAATTGGTTTTTGTAGTTCCCAATATCCACAGGATCATGAAAAGTCCAGAACAAAGCCTTACAGCCTTTTATACTTTCCATCTTTATTTCCAACTTCCTGTTCTGCTCTTTCCCCTGGTGCCCTATTTTCCAATCACATGAAACAATGAACACTCTCAAATATACCATATTATTTTGTGACCCATCTCTTTGCCCATGGTAGTGCATTACCCCTTTGGAAGCTCACCTCAAAGTGCCAGACCCCCTTTTCATGGCACTAGCTTGCACTAGTTTCTTCCTTAGTATTTACTATGATATATGGTAATTACCTCTCTCTCTCTTTTTTTTAATCCTCTTTTTAAATTTTAGGTGAGGTTTCTGGATACTTTTTCTTTAGGTACACACTCTTCTTCCACTGTTGAATTCAGTGCCTTGCTTTCCCGGTGCACCTTTTCTCAGATATTTCGCAATGCTTAGTGGGGGCACATCTTTGTGATTTAAGAGTCCTATTTACCAGCTTGAGAATGCCATTTCCATTCACTGTGGGCCACTCTAGTGTTTGTGGGCAAAGGATGGCACATGTTCTATACAGGTGTGCCCTCAGTTTGTCTGCTATGTGAGGGTCTTCCTTCTTCCTGGGTGTTGCTCACCACCAACGCCTCCATTTGGTATCCAAGATGCTACTCTGCAGAAATGTATGTCATGACAGTAAGTAGAGAGATGGATCAGATTCACATTTTGCATTGTTTCATCTCTGAAAGAGGATTAGTAAACTAATTAACTTACTAAATTAAGTGCCCAGAGGCTGATCACTATTTTCATTGACTTTAAATATGTCATATAAAGTATGTTCACATGTTAAGCAAACGTGAATTGTGTGACTTTGGATTGGTGAAACAAAATATTAATAAAGTCTCATTTATATACAGTATTTGAAATAGTATTTATCCCCATAGATTGAAAATGAGCTTTTAAAGAATTACATAGTTTGGCAGGCCTGGTGAATGGAAACTATACTACTTTAGATGTTAAACAGAAATAGCTGCAATTCCTGGTGAAAATTAGCCTTCAGGAACACATAAACTCTGGCCAATCTCTTTTTTATGCTATTTTAGCCCTGGAGACTAAAATAATGATCAACATATGCTTCATACTTGCAAATTGATTGAGTTATGGATGAAGGATGGATGGATGGATGGATGGGCAAGAGATACCTTCCTAGTAACATAATCATCATGTGTATGGGAACATTTCTAGTTTATCTGAGTGCTCCCTTGACACAGGGCTAAACATGTTAAAAATTTAAGCATTACTTCTTAAATGAATGGGTAAAATAATTATGTATTGAAATTATAATATAAATTTATTATATTATTATCCTAGTTTGTTAGCTACTGGAATGCAATATACCAGAAACAGAATGGTTTTTATAAAGGGGAATTTAATAAGTTGCTAGTTTACAGTTCTAAGGCCGAGAAAATGTCCCAATTAAAACAAGTCTATAGAAATGTCCAATCAAAGGCATCCAGGGAAAGATACCTTGGTTCAGGAAGGCCAGTGAAGTTCAGGGTTTCTCTCTCAGCTGGAGGGGCACATGGCGAACACAGCGTTATCTGCTAGCTTTCTCTCCTGGCTTCCTGTTTCATGAAGCCTGCCAGGAGGCGTTTTCCTTCTCCACCTCCAAAGGTCACTGGCTGGTTGACTCTTTGCTTCATGGTGCTGTAGCATTCTCTGTTCTCTCTGAATCTCCTGGCTTTCTCTCTTGTCATTCTCTTTTATAGGATTCCAGTAAACTAATCAAGACCCACCCAAATGGGTGGAGCACATCTCCACCTAATCCAGTTTAGCAGCCACTCTTGATTGAGTCACATCTCCAGTTACAGTTTCAAACATACAGTACTGAATAGGGATTAGAAGCAATGGCTGCCTTTACAAAATGGGATTAGAAGTAAAACATGGCTTTTCTAAGGTATATATATCCTTTCAAATCAGCACAATTATTAAATGGCTAAAATAATGGCTTCTGAATCCTTTTGTCTAAAGAAGAATTATCTTCCTCTCTAAAAAGTATTATTGTCCTATATTCTAGAGCCCTACTATCCAATACAGTAACCACTACTCACTGAGCTCTGAGCATTTAAGGCAACTGAGCACTTGAATGCAGCTAATCCAAATTGAAATATGCTTTAAGTATAAAATACATGGATATACTTCATAGAATACATAATATAAATTATCTAATAATTTTAAGTGGTTTACATATTAAATAGTAAGAATTTGGATATACTGAGTAACAAAATATACTAAGCTACATAAAATATATAATTAAGATAACTTTTTTTCGTTTTTTACTTCTTTGTTTAATGTGACAGCTAGAAAATTTAAAATTACATACATGGGGCAGGCCACGGTGGCTCAACAGGAAGAATTCTTGACTGCCATGCCGGATACCTGGGTTCGATTCCCAGTGCTTGCCCATGCAAAAAAAAAAAAAAAAAAATTTACATGCATGGCTTGCATTTTAATTCTGTTCAGCTACCACCCCAGAGTTCTAGTTGTTGTCTCTTTTCAATTATGTCTATTACTCGATAACAACAGTAATTTATAAATTGTAAAATGTATATATAAATGATGCTACTCTTTTTCCTGCAGGATACTTTTCTCATCATTTTTTTACAAGATGAAGTAGTTAAATAAGATAACTGGCACATAGCTTTTCATGTGTGTCTTTAAATTCATCAGTAAACCTCCCAAGACATAATCTAGGGACCCACTTTTCTTTTTACCTCCAGTGCCAGAAAAAATCTAGAGATGATTTTTTTCCCAAACTTTTGGAATGTGCCTGATTTTAGTATTAGAAAAAATTAATTCCCTAGGTTTTCTTTATTTGGATTCATTCAGTTTTGTCTTTAAATGTCTGATTTTCATTTTTTTAAAATGGATGGGTTAACACTTCTGATCGAATCTGTGAATTAGGATTCATTTTACTGAACTGTACAGTTTCTATCTCCTGCTAAAGATTTTTTTTCTGATAAACTATAACTTAGTTTTTACTATATTAGCACTTGTCTCCTGATATTATTTACATAATGCCTCCATTATTCCATCTCTCCATCTCTGCTAGGCAAAGTTTCTTTCCAGAATAAAGTTTTAGAAAAAAATCCAATTTCAAAAATTATCCTACATACTAGTATTTTATTTGGGCATCATTTCAGAATAATTATTGCATGTTTCTTGAATTTAATTCATGTTTGTTTATGTATTTCTATTGAAAAAAGTCAATACATTATTAATTTCCCTAAGGATGAAACTTTATCAACCTTCCATCCTTGTTTTTATGCTAGGGCAAGATACAATGTTCCTGCGTTTGGTGTTTCTGACATGTTCTTTTAATAGAATTTAGGTCATTGAAATGCCTTGAATATTTAAATCATTTATCTTACTGATAGTGTTCCTAGATGTATTCCTATGTTGTTTTTTTGGAGTTTGACACATATTTTATGATTTCTGGTTATTGGCAGATGCTATCAATTTGATAAGGTGTAAAGTGTATTTTAAATTATAATATTTTAGACATTCATTTATTTATTCAACATATGTTCCCAACAATTTTGCCAGATGCTTGAAACCCAGTGTGATTGATCCAGAAGAATTTCTACCCCCATGAGGCTTACAATTTAAAGAAGACAGACAATAAACCATTAAACCACAGAATTGACCTTTAATTTTAAATTGTGATAAATGCAAGGAGGAAGAGAAGGGGTGTTGTGAGAAATAATAATCTGTGAGGGGACTCGTTTCTTTGAGGAATGCCTACATATTTGGTGTTATATATATTTATGACTTTTTGAGGAATATAAATTTAAATTGAGGTCAGTAAAATGACTACTGTCTAGCCAAGTGAATATGAAGTATAAAATTCCAGGCAGAGGAAAAAACACGAGTTAAAGCTAGAAAGATCTTGGCACGTATCAGGAAGTGAATATAGTTCAATGTGCTTTAGTATTTAAGTTATTGGGAGAGTGTCAGTCAGTGTGGTTGGAGAGACAGGCAAGGTCTGTTATTTGGGTCTTCAGGGCAATGTAAGGAGTGTGATTTCATTTCAATGTAGTGAGGGCACTTAACGGATTCACAGTTAATGCCATTATAAATGGTGTACAAAAAATTGATTGGAGTTGAGTAAATATGGTGGCAGGGAAACTATTGGTGAGGGGACAAGAAAGTATAGTGAATCGGGGAGAAGACAGATTCAAGATATAGTTAGGGAGTAGATAAAACAGAATGGGGGGGGATGGGTGATGTTAGAAATAACTCCCAAATTCTGGTTTAAGAAACTTGATGCATATAAGTATTATTTATAGAGATGGTGAAAACTAGAAGAGTGACAGGTTGGATAGTTCAATTTTGAATATGTTAATTTTGAGATGCCTGTGAGTCATTCAAGTGGCTACATCAAGCTGATAGCCCAAAGGAGAGATTAGGACTTTATATAGAAATGTGTGAGTCATCAGCACACAAATGGTATATAAAACCGTGGCCCAAGATGAGATTTCCTAAGGACAAAGTTTAGAAACAGAAGAGAAGATGATACAGTTACCAGTGAGGACATTTAGAGATAGGTAGAGGAAGAACTATAAGATGAGAAGGAATAATTCCAGAGATAACAGGATAACCCAAAGAGTGGGTGGATCCAGAAAGCCAGGAGGAAGGAGTGGTAATTTGTGAGATATCTACAAAGATGAATGCTAAAAAGCATCTGTTGGAAAAATGAGTATCATTGATGACACAGTCAGAAGGAATTTCACATACCGGACTGAATTGGGTTTCAAAGAGAATGAAAAGTGAAGTAGAGGTAAGTGTAGGCAACATTTCAAGAACATTTGCTGAGAAAGAATATAGAACATTTGAGGGCTATATTTGAATATATGTAATCAAGCAAGCAAGCATGTAGATGTAGCTTACTTGCTTTTTTTTCTCCTTTTTTCTTTTCTTTTCTTAAAGATGGTAGTCACTAGGCAAGTTTAAGTGCCCAGAGGAATAATCCAGTAGGCCTAAGGACAGGCAGTACTTGCTGTCAATTTTAGGATTTGGATTGAAGAAGAGGAATGGACATATTTGCTATAAAACTTAAGAAGTGTGGATTTGGATGAAATGGTGATCAGTTTTCTTTATATTAAGGTGGAGGTGGTCAAAAGTTTTTGAGTTGGACAGTAAATGCGGCACAAAAGATTGGCAAAAAGCAGAATTATAGATATAAATTTATAATCACTTCTCATGAAGTCAGATTCAAATGAATAAAACAGAGATCTGCAGAATACCAGAATAGAAAATAAAAGAGAATATTATCGGAGGGTATGGGGAATGGGAAGGAAAAGAAAAGGACTCTACTAAGTGGGAAAGAAAAAAGAATAGGCACATGGCAGAGCTGTATTTGATTTAATTTCTGGATAACCCAAGAAGATATGGTGGCTAAAACTTAGACTGAGAATACGTTTCTGAAAGAAGAAGGTGGGAACTCATGTTAGTAAAATTAAATAACCAGTTAGCTGATATAAAAAAGCATTCCTTTGAATTTACTTTATATATGCTTAAAGCTGTTTAACGTGTCAGAATTTGTCAATAGTTATTTGAGAAGGGCTAGAGCACTTGGCATCCTCATGTACATCTCTTCTTCCCATTTGTTCTGTTCCTCAATTTTTTTTCTTCTTCTCACTACACAAACTTCTTTATTTTCCCATGCAGTTACATGACTTTAACTTTACCTGTTGAGCTCACTCTCTTGAGATCCATCTGCCTACATGATATCACCAATGGAATATCCTACTGACAATATTATGTAATTTATCAATTCCACTTGTGAATCCATTGAAAGATTCTTTCTGAATGCCAGCTCTACTATTCAAGTCATGCACTAAAGATAGGCACCAGAATGGTACTTCTCCTCCCTCTTTCTCACACTCAAGAGCCGATCCTTCTCCAAATGCCTCGCAGTCCTTGTTCTTAATCTTGCTTCTGTTTCCCATGTCCTCAGTCTAAACCCTCATTATTTATTGCATGGTTTACTAAAACATTCTAACCAGTGATCTAACATATGGATATTGCTTTGTTGTGCTAGTTATGTTTTTGCCCCTCAGCCTCTCTACCTTCTTATTTAAATAACATAGTCCCAGTTAATAATTTGGAGAACCATCCTTTTCCTGCTCTCAAGCTGTTTGATTGGAATGGAATTAATGCCAACTCCCTATCTCTAGGACTAAGCTTGTATGGGTGTCCCCATAAAAGCATCCTGTTACCCTACTCACAGTGATAGATTCAGATATGACACTTGCCTCAAGCTGGTATATGAGGGCACGCCCTCAAACTTTAAATGGTGCTGCTTGGGGAAGTGTTTTTCAGTTCGGCTGAGCAGGTAATAATAAGTAAGACAAAAGTTTTTGGTGGCTAATTCTGCAGCCATGTGTGGAAAAGAAGCCAACATAGAGAAAAATGAAGCCTTGACAAGGAGACTCTATTGCTTGAATAAGTGGACCCAGCTGGGTGCAAAACTCTCTCTTGACTTTGCAGTTATGTGAGCCAATAAATTCTCTTTCTGTGCCTGAACCAATTTGAATTGGATTTCTGTCACATGCAGCCAAGATTCCTGCCTTTGTTCCCTCCACTATCGCCTCTTTCTAATCTAACCTTTACAGCCACCACACTATCTTTCTGAAATAATACTTGGACATCTTTTACTTCTCCTTTGTTAGCACCACAGATGCCTCAGGATAAAATCTGAATGCCTCCCTATGACGTGAAAGACCCTTCATGATCTGGTCTTTGACCTCCTTTTTCAACTAGGTCTCTTGGCACCCTCCCTGCCCCACTCCAACCTATCCTCTCATACTACTAAGTATTTGTATATCTGACTTGCTTTGTGTGAAATGTGTTTCTTTCCCCAGTTGAGATTTTCACTATTTGCCCCCTTTCAGTCCATCATAGTTTATTTTAGGTGATGCTTCTTTGTAGCCCATTGTGCTGGCCATACCTATTTCAACGTTCATAGAGTTTATTTCTCTTTGTCCCTTGAGAATTCCTTAATGGAAAGAATTATGTTTTCCGAATTGCCCCAGGTCTTTGCAGAGCATTTGGTGAATGAATAGATGTTCATCTAATGAATATTTAGAGGAGAAAATGGATAATAATTTTTAAACTGCTGAAATCATGAATTTATGGAACATTTTCAACCAGAGTATTTTAGTCAAATTTTGTTTTCCTACTTCAGAATTTTATTCTTTGGACCTTAAGTATCTTAATATAAAACTTGGGGAGAAACAAACTCTTACTATATATTTGTTGGTCAGAATAAATTTTAAGTTCTTTATATTAGGAAGAATGATTAAATTTTGGAAATATATAATTAACTAAATTTTAGTATTTGTGTTAAATTCATAAAATATTTTTAAAAATATTTTCAACTCACTGTATTGAAGTTAGGCATATATTCCTTAGGTGTTACTGCTTATCATCCCATTTCATGTGTATATTTTTTAGCTTTTTTAATAACACCTTCTTACATGTAATAATGTCTAAAATATTAATACGCTAATTGGCTTTTAAAATTCCCCAGGAAGATTTGATATTCAGTCTTGAGTCACAGTATGTCATTATTATGAATTGTCACAGCATAAGTTGTGATTGAAGGGTTTTTGTTCTTACTAACTAAAAACATGTTTATATTGCATAATGGAACACTAGAGAGCCATTTTCCTGACATATTTCCACATCCATCAGGTTTTAGATATAAAAATTTATTGGGCTTTGAATTTTATTCAATAAAATTCAAAAAGATATTGATGATGTTTTTTATGGTTCTTATTTCCTCCATATGAAGTGGATTTCTTGTTAATTGTCTTTTTGTGATAAAAATTATTAATTTGAAATGTAAATGGCTTCTACTTGAAAAATGCTCCAAATTCTACCCTTCTGTTTATTAACATGAGATTAAACCAAGATAAAACAAAATATTACAATAGATTTTTATTTTTCTTTATTCTTAACACAGTGAAGGTTGTTATAGGTAGAAATTTCAGGATAAATATTTTCAATAAATTTTTATCCATGTTTATGTATAAAATAAGAAAAAATACAAAATAAATGTGTTCCTCTTCAAAGTTATTTGTAATAGCAGCTATGTTAAACACTTTATGCATTTTATTTCTTTTTTCCATTAAGTTATTTAAGTTGCTTTGGTCTTCTTAAGATACTCTTATAATTTAACTTATTATTTATTTATTTTTTTTAATTTGCATATGGGCAGGAGGCACCAGGGATCGAACTCCAGACCTCCAGCACGGCAGGTCGGAGCTCTGCCTGCTGAGCCATGACAATTGCCCAGTTTAACTTATTAGATGTTTAAAAAGCATTTTGTCATTTCCCTTACCTCTTGGAGAACCATCCATGAAGAAACAGAAAACACATACATTTTAAAGTTCAGATTCCAGTCATGAAACTCTCATTGTTAACATATAACTTGTACTTTACTTCTTATTTAAAAACATAAAAATAAGAAAAGCATTTTTCCTGGAGGGGGTTGCAACTGGCCGTACATTTGGAAACCAGCCTAGTATATTTGATTGAAAACATAATTGTGGAAATCAGTGGAAAGAAAGGATATCAGCAATATTTTAAGTATATATTTTAATTCTATGTATTATATATACTATTTTGATTTATATACTTCTTGAATTAATAACATCAAATGATATTATGAACATGTTTGGGCAGTTGTTAGCATCATGACTGTTATGAAACAGGCTGATTCTAATGATTCCCTTCTGTATACAAAGCTTTAGAAGCATTTATCAAAAAAACAAAAAATCCCTTGATGAAGAATTAGCATTCAGTTAGATGAGAATTATGCTATGTTAAGATTCAAATAATTTTCTTTTTTTACGATTCTAAGAGTAATGCCTGTTCATAGTTAAAAAAAAACTAATCAAAGAAAAATTAAAAATATATAAAAATTGTATAGAAGTATTTAAAATAGAAAGTTAAAAAAAGTACTTCCTCAGATAAATATTTTAAGATGTGTTTTCAAAAGGTTCTGTGTGGCCTGAACTAATGTCTATTTAATAATCATCTCTTGATTTAGTTAGCAATACACAAAATTGTTCAGAATAAAATCCCAGCTAAACAGTAGGACTGGGCATATTAGCTAATACAGGGAGCATCAAACAAGCACCTGCTACGGTGAGGACATTTCAGTTTCCAGGACACCAGGCAATCATATCAATATAGACAAAGATAGCAAATCAATATAGATACAGACTCCAGGAAATAAAATCGATGGAGATTTTGTGAGGGTACTAGTTAATGAAAGGTCAAATGCATAGGGTAATGAACCCAAACAAAGAATGGTCTGACTTTCTTCAGTGGGATCTATGTAGCCAGTCTATGGAATTGGAATTCAGCCAGAAGTATATTTACTCAATGGCTTGTGAACAGAAATTCCCTATATATTCTCTCAGTCTTAAACAGAGACACAATAGTGTCCAGTCTTCAAATCATCCTACCCTATTGATTCTTTCCCCTGCCTATAGACATTTTCACATGGTCTCTATCCTATCAACAAACAGGAAACTAAATGTATTTACAAAGGATATGCTCTCTGTGATTGAATTGTGTCCACTCCAAAGACATGCTCAAGTCCTAACTTCCAGTTCCATATATGTGAACATACTTGTAAATAGGATCTTTGCCTATCGCTGGTAATAATAGTACTTGAAAATCTGAAGCCATCTCATACTCCTCCATGTCTTTCGCCATAATCAAAATTAATCACCAAGACTCAATACCTCTAAAATATTTCTTTAATTTTTATCTTTCCCTAGACTATTTTAATAGTGGTGATCAATAATAATGATGGCAATAATAATAGCTTTCATTTATTGAGAGCTCATGATGGTACAGGCACTGTGCCAAATGCTTTATATGTATCACTGCATTTCAACCTCCCAGCATCCTGATGAGGTAGGTATTGTTGGCTTCAGGTTGATTTTGTTCTGTAAAACTGGGATGCATAATTATAGAATAATGTACCGTTTAAGATCTGATTAAGGAGTGACCTTGAGTAAATTATAATTGGACAGTCACACTGCAGTAACTTCTCCTAGGGAGAATAAAAAGCAATTCTATTTGAGGATTCTGGTAACTGTTTCCAACAACAATCATTCCTTCAGAATGTGGAAAAATGAATTAGATTCAGACATTAACTCTATTCACTACTGTTGAACACCTTTCTTATGACACACAACCATTCTTTTTAAAACACAAAGGCCGACATTACAAATGATGTTTATTTTCATACGGGTGTAAAATGTCTCATTTCTCTTATTACACATGTCATGTTGTTTTACTTTTTATTTGTATTTGAAATGAGCATAGAGTGGTCTTTCCATTTTTCCAAGAAGACACAAATACATGGCCACCTGAAATTTCTCCAAAGTTTTATCTTTATAATTGTCTCAATTCAAGCTTTGTTTGTCATATGGGGAAACATTAAAAATGCCATGGTGGCTTAACATTTCCTATCATTTCAGAAACACCAATCTTAGCTTTCTCCTCAGTATTTATTATTCACATACCTTTGCTCTGTTACTGTCTGCTCTGTTTACACAATCTACAGGTTGACCCTATATTCCCCGGAAAAGAAAGCATTGGCCATTTTGCCTATAAATCTTATATATGAAATCTTAATGATTTCTAATCTAAATGAAATTTAAATTCCTAAAATGGTGTGATAAATTGTATAATGAATTATGTAAATTATTCAGCAATTAGAGATGTCTTGGAAATATGTCACTGCTTTTCATAATCAGTACTATGTTGTTTCAATGACAGTATATATTGGGCAGCCAACATCATAAAAAATAAGGAGGATTTAATAATGGGAGGGCCGGATAAGGACTGACTCTATAAAAAAGGAAAGAATGTGCACTTTATTATTTTAATACCTAAATAATATTTTTTTAATAAAAGGGTACTGATGTGGCCTGTTTCTTTTGTTATTAATCTTTGCTACAGGCCTCATTAGAGGTGATTAATGGGGACTATTTGCATTTTGTAGAGGAAGAGCTCCTAGATACACGTTAAAGCAAGAGCACTGTTCAGAGAGTTCAGAGACTTGGATTCTGTCTCAGCATAGTACCAGTTATTTTGTCAGATTCTTTTCCCTGTCTGTGAGGCAGTTTCCCATACTTAAAATTAAATATATTGTTATATGTTCTATAAGGTGCCTCTTAGGTTTGTTAGTCTATGGACTGTACTATGGATATAATTTTAAATGGGGGACTAGGAAATATACACTCATGCAGAACTTTGCTCATGGTTTCAAGCATGATTTCTTAAGGGTCTTGGTTCCTTAGTATGTCCCAGACCTGATATCTGTGATTTTCTCCGCTTCATCTCCCAGTTTCTGCCTCTTCTCCCTGCATAATGAAGCTGAATCCTCTGTAAACATAATTCACCAGAAAGAAAATCTGGCTAACTGTCCTGGGAGTGAATCCCAATGTTGGTATCAAGAGTCTAACCCATCTGGAAACTTGAAACAGGGATTGCAATAGGGAAATAGAAGCTAATTCTACTAAGGTGGTTATCTCTCAGGAAGACAAGGTAGAAAAAAGAGATTAAACGTACAAATTGCCTGTTTTAGGCAGAGCAACACAATAGGTATGAGTACATATAAAGGCTGCTGGGCAGATAGAATATCTATTTAGGAGGAATTATATTCACTATTTATTTTCAATATTTAACTTTAGGTGAATAGTTCCGTTTTGCTACAATTCATTATTTTATTTTTAATAAATAATTTGAAAATCTTATTGCAAATAGAAGTATTTATGATCCAGTATTCTCATACTTCAATAGTAATGGCTGCTCTTAAATTATATTATATTGAAATTACGAGTGGATATATTGACATTTTGATATTGCTTGCAGTTACTGAAGCATGATATTTTATCTTACATTTAGCAATAACAATTGAGGCTCAAGGCATTTATGAGGTATTAATGATGGGAATGAGGAGTTGATATAAGGAGATTGCTTTGACTTCCATTATTCATTACAGTTCAGAAAAAGCTCAGTAATAAGATCATTTTTCAGATTATTAGGTAAAAATAGAAGCATACATGGATTTTTTGTTATTTATACATTGAGTGAAAGAAGACTTATACAAAAGATCATATACTATATGATACCATGAAAAATAGTTAAATAATTTTATGGCAAAATAATCAAAGCAGAGAAATGCTGGGGGCAAAAAATGTTTGTGAAGAGATTTTCTGAGGTTATGATGTTTCATATATTAGTAAGAGTTTATGTTGCACTGGTGCATGCATTTATCAAAGATCAGAGAATGTACATTTAAGATTTGTGCATTTCATTGTAAGTAAATTTTACTTCAAAAGAAAAGTAGGGCAGGCCATTGTGGCACAGCAGGCAGAGTTGTCGCCTGCCGTACCAGAGACCCGGGTTCGATTCCCAGTGCCTGCCAATGCCAAAAAAAAAAAAAAAAGAAAAAAGAAAGAAAATAAACTTTAGGGTAAATAAAACTTACAAAAATCAAAACTCTAAAATCAAACTCTAGTCATTGATAAATATTTTGAATATTTAGGGGAAGTACACTAATATTTTGATATAAATAATAAATAAAATAGATCAAGGTGGATAGAGTGGTTCTCATGAGAGAAAACCTGCCAGAATACCTAGAAAATTCAAGGGAAAAAAATACATGGCAGAATAAATGTTAACAGATATTAAAATGTAATATAAAGCCTCTATAATTAAAATAGTGGGGTAATGGAACATTGATAGGTAGACAAGTGGAATAAAGTAGAAAGTATAGAGATAAATACAAGAATACATGGAAGCTTAGTACATGATAAAGGTCACACCTCAAACACTCTCCTAGTTGTGAGACGTGCTATTAGGACATGTGGTTAGTCACCTAGAAAAATATGCAATTAGATCTATACTTCACATCATACAAAAAAATATACTCCACATCAATTAGCTATCTAAATGTAAATAAAAATGGCTGAATTACTCTATAACCTGGGTGAAGTGAAATGCTCTCTGTGTGTGATCACAATCCATATGCACTTAAAGAAAATATTGATAAATTTGGAAACATAAAAGAAGTTTTACCAGGAAAACTGAGGTGAAATGAATAGACAAATACCAAAGTGATAGAAGATATTTGCCATATATATCACAGATAAAAGGCTAATATAATATATAAGACTCAACAACTGAGGCGCTTAAAACAAATGAAGCAAACAGATATCTTCCAATACAAAAATCGGCAAAGGATCTGAACAGACTGTTCATGCCACGAATATACATATTAAAAAATGTTTGAATTCATTCCTAATTAGAGAAGTACAAGTGAAAACTACCTGGATATCTTCTCTCACCTATTAGAGTAATGAAAATTAGTAGGATGGTAACACATTCTTGTTAGAAACAGAAGCTGTCACGCAACGATGACTGGCATGCAAATTGGCACAACCTTTCTGGAGAGGGATTTGGCAATATTTAATAAAATTGTATATGCATTTATCTTTTGACTCAGCAACTCCACTTCTAAGAATTTATCTTAAAGACACATGCCTAAATATATGAAAAATGCACAAAATATATATTACAGGCAATAATCATCAATGGATTGCTTGAATACCGAGTAAATGCTTGATTAAATAGGAAATTTACAAGGTCTCAAAATATTTCCTCACAAAGAATTTATATAGTACAAGGAGAAGAACACTTTACAGGGGAGAAAACTGGAAGACACCACCTTACACAAGTGACAAAGTTAATGTTCATAGTGGCAGTAATTTGCATCATGTCCCTCCTGACATGATGCACTAAGAAGGACACTGTCACTTCTGTTGTATTCTTACCAAAAGAGGCTTTTGTCTGACTCTAATCACGTGGAAATATCAGACAGAGCTCCCCTCTGAAAATATAATTTTCCTGTTCCTGCCATTGGTAACAATCCTGGAGAAATACACAGGAAGAGAAATTCATGATGTGCATAATCTTTTAATACTTAGTTTAGCAGCAATTAAATCTTGCAATTACTATTTCATATTTTAAGTTATTATTTTAAACAATGGTTTCTATGCTTTAATTTGTTCACTTGTTTCACACATAAGATTTTATTCTTCATTTGTTCTCATTCATTAATTTAAAATATTTTTGTAAATATATACAACATATGGTATCTAGTTCTATGCCAGCGTTACAAAGTGCCGTGTTCTCTGCAGCATTCCTTTGGTAACAAATCCATGATATTCAATTTTATAGCATATTATTTGAATAAAAGTTATGGCAATTTACATATATTTATATTGACGCATAGTGCTTTATTTTTAACAAAGCCATAAATAAATGGAAAAATCATCTGAGCTGAAGGCAAAAAAAGACATTCTCACAAAGCATACATACTTTATTCCATATAGATAGACTAGACTTTCCACTTTAACTCCACTCAAATAAAGTGCAATGACCTGACTTTCTGCCCCCCTCACCAGTAATTCCATCCACGTTCCTTATTCTAAAGATGCAACTATGTGTCTGACAAAAGAACTAATTGTGTCTGTAGTCAGGGTGATTTAAGGACTTCTAGATTTGTAGTCAGGGTGACTTAAGGACAACATGCAGAGTTGTTCATTGTGTGCACTGCACATAGACACCAAGCTGACGGATGAGTAGGAGCTAAAACCCATGCTCTTCTCTGCTTATGATGGCGTGCACCTTGGCGACGCGCTGTGTCTCACTGGAAGTGCAAAGGCTCAGTCTGACTTTCAATGTCTGGTAGCAGGACTCACTGTCCAGTAGAGCCACATTTTTCTAATCAGGGCTAGTTGCGGCCCTAATTCTAGTCACCAATCTATTTTATATCTTCATTGACCCTATGTATCTTTCACTACTACTTGGCTCATGAACTCTAGTTCCCATGCTGTACCCTGATCCATGAACCGAGTTTCTGCCATCTACTTTTTTTGTTTTTTTTGCATGGGTAGGCACCGGGGATCGAACCTGGATCTCTGGCATGGCAGGCGAGAATTTAGCCACTGAGCCACCATCACACCACCCTCTGCCCTCTACTTTTATATCTGTGACTTTGCTCTGACAAATCCAGAACCCTGACCTCCCCATGAGTGAATTTTTTCCTTTCTCAGCCTGATCTCTCTTGGACTATGGCACTCTACTTCTGAACTCATCCCCTGGATTTGGTTCATGTTACATTATACCAGTTCCTACGAATGTTTCTCTGTCAATATCACTTCATTTTGCTTTATTTCTACAATTTTAGTAAAAAGCATAAATCGACAGAGGTATAATGGATTATGAAATGCCTTTCTTAACCAGTGAAATGTTGATTTTCATTGAGCCAGGTACCTCCTACCCTCCTTTGTTCAGTTTTACAAATATGCACACTCACATATTCTAATAAAGTGGAGTGCCTATATGCATTGAAAAAGTACACACACACACACACACACA
>PVIY010050008.1:0-16422 GCA_004026745.1 Myrmecophaga tridactyla
TAGGCGGCAGAGGCTCCGTGGCTTTGGGAGCTGTGGTTTGCACGTGGATTGCCCCAAACCCTTCCCGGCCCCACTCGAGCCCTCGGCCAGAACTTGGCCCCTACGCATTCTCTTCCAGGGGAACACCCTTACCTGGCCGGGCTTTCAGAAACCCTTGAGATCTCCGAGAAGATAAACAGCTGCTACCTCTTAGTATCCTGATTTTTTATTTTTATTTTGCCCTTAACTGATTGTAACGTGCTACAAGGGATTTCAGCGGACTGCAGATGTGCGGCCTTCCTGCAGTCGCCAGGTTTTGCTCCCACCTAGAAACTTTCGCCATCCTTTCTGGCAGTTCTCTTCTCTTTCACGCCTTTCCAGTGGAAACATGCCCTGGCCAAAAACAGTCCCATCTTTTCTGCCCTGCACAACATGAAAATACACTTCTTGTCTTCCCCTTTCCCTCCTTCTCTTTTCTTCTTTAGAAAGATACACATACACACATTTAAAGACTATCTCAGAAACCAGCTTTCTCCTTTTGGAAACTGCTGGAGAGGGAACCAGTCACATACATTAGGGCAATTGTGTGTTTTTGGTTGTGACCAAGGATGCAGAAGCCTTGTCCTTTACAACATTGGCAAATATTTATGTACCTACATGGTTCTTAAACAGAGCTTTCTGCATCTATAGCTAGATGCCACCTGTCTGTTTTTATGTATCTTTCTATAAATATACACTCTCAGGTACCTTTTCTGGCGTGTAGAAATCAGTGGTTTGTGTCTCTGGAAACTTCCTCAGTCCAAATGTGATGCTGGGTGCCTCCTGTTGGAGGCTGGTTGTCCATCAGCTGCAAATAATCATTTGCCTCTTATCTAGGTCCTTTCTAGGGGCTTGGGATCTGATAGGTTTTGGAGAGACCTGACTGTGGTACAGAAGCTTGAGGGGAAGTGAGACCAGTAGCCAGAATTGGACCCTTCAGCAATGACTTCTGCAGAACCAGATTTTGACTGAGCCAGGAGATCAGAAAAGCACCATTGTCAACCTGTTAGGGTCCCAGCAAAAAACCAGAGGGCACACTCGAGTTGGTTAATTTGAGAAGTGTTTGATGAAAGCATTATTTTTAAAGTGTGGGAAAAACCCTCAAGAGAGTGCAGAACTCTGGGGCTAGCACCACGGGCCCCACTCCTACCCTGGCTGGAGGAGCTGAGGGAGAGAGTCAGCCTTTACAGGGGTGGGAGGCAGGGAAATTAATATCCTGGCCTCACTCTCTTGCTCTACTGAATCCTGCTAAGGCACATTGGCTGAAGCCACTGGGGGGCAGAAGGCAAGAGAGCTAGTTGATGGGGGTCATGAGTGCAGCCTCCAGGGCAGAGAGGAGAGGGGAGAATGAATCTGGAGGATCTCGAGAAGAAGTGACTCCAGCTGCCTTCCTTTCTGCTGCCTTTGCCTCACAGCGGGGATCCTCTTTTCTGGAGCCTCCAGTTTGGATTTACTGGGGTCAGTGAGGGGTTATTTTGGAAGACAGTGATATAGTTGTCACCTTATTACATTTATCAACTACTGGATTATGCCAGTTCATCCTCAAAACAACCCCGTGAAGCAGACACTGGAAATCCAGGTGTACATCCCAGGCTCAGAGACTTGAAGTAACTTGAGACCACACAGCAGGTAGCAGAGCTGCGTGCGATTCTGGATGATTCTTGTCTGAGTCTTCTGCAATACTCGACCACAGAGAGGGGATTGTGTTGGCTCGTGGAACCAAACGTGGGTGACCCCAGGATGGAGGTGGCTTCTAGATGGGACAAGATCCAGAGATGTGGAATGAAGCTGTTCATTCTGGTTCCTCCCTCTCTCTGCATTTATATTTCTCCCGTCCCACCCCACAATGGTGGCAGGGCGAGTGACCAAGCTGCTAGTACGCTGTTAGTGTTCACATCTCAACAGCCACTGAACCAAAAAGAAAAAGCTTTCCCACAGCCTGGGGAAGCCCAGAAAAGGATTCTGATTGGCTGGGCTTAGATCAGGTATCACCCCCTGAGTCAATCGCTGCCGTCTCTTGGGTCACGTGCTCACGGGAGCGGGGTCTGTACCGGAAGCAGGTGGAGGGGGAGCCAAGCAGGCAAGAATTGCTGCAGCCATGGAAACAGCTGGGTTCCGCTCCGGGGTTTCAGGTTGCTGTTTTTTTTCGCAACTTCTGCAGTCTTCTCTAGCCCCACGTCCGAATTCTGTTATTTCTTGGTAGCTGGAATTTCCCTAACTTTTAAAAATTATTATTTTTAATGGTAACATGCACATATGAAAGTTTCAAATGGTACAAAAAGGCGTATAGGAAAAAGTAAGCTCTTCCCGTATGTCTCGGCTTCCCTCACAGTCAGCAGCTTTCCAGAACATTTCACTGTAGTGTGGTGATTGTGAGCTCAGGCTTTGGTGCCATGCTGCCTAGGTTCAAATTCTGAGTCCCTCTCTTAGTATCTCTGAACTTCAGATGAAATACTTTACCTCTTGAAGCTTCAGTTTCCCCTTTATAAGGGGAGCTTGTAAGCCTTTTTACCTCAAAGGACTCTAGTGAGAGTTCAATGAGTGCAACAGTGCGTGACCCCTCAAACATTAGCTGTCTTTACTTACAATGTAAATGCATTTGTAAACACTAGCTCCTCATGAATTTTATTGAGTTTTTCAATATTTTGAAGTTTGAAACAAAATCATGTAACAGAAAGTGTGGACTAACCCCCCAAATTTTTCAAATGCTGACATTTTGCAATATTTCAGGTCTATTTTTAAATTATTTTTTAAAATATTTTATTGACAAATACATACAGTCCGTACATGGTGTACAATCAGTGCCTTACAATATCATCACGTAGTTGTGTATTCATCACCATGATCACTTTTTAGAACATTTGCATCACTCCAGAAAAATAAAAGGAAGAAACTCATACATCCCATACCCCTTACCCTCCCTCTTATTGAACACTAATGTTTCTGTCTACTCAAATTATTTTACCCCTTGTCCTCCCTATTATTTATTTATTTTTTTATCTGTATTCTTTTACTCATCTGTCCATACCCTGGATAAAAGGAGCATCAGACACAAGGTTTTCACGAGCGCACAGCTGCATTGTAGAAGTTATATTATTTCAGGTCTATTTTGAAGAAAGAAATCACTGCATTTACTGCTTAATCCCCTTCCCACCCACCATTTTATTTTTATACAAGGCACAGCATAGTATACATATTTTTGCTCCTTTTCTTTACAACATGATGTGTTTGAAAATCTACCCCTCTCCTTCCCAGTCACAGAGCTCTGTCCCCTCCTCTCTAACAGCTGCTAAGCTTCTGCACAGAGGGACTGGCCCGGTGGGAGCTGTATTTGTCCTGTTTCCTCCTGGTGGGCACGGAGGTTGTCTCTCATCCTGGACATGCTGTGTGTTGTAGGCGGCATGCTGTGCTGAGGGTCCCTGCACAGGGCTTGTCTGGGTGCCCCCTGGCAGGCGGATGACAGAATGTTCTGGCCACGGAACTGCCTAGTTAGAGGACATGTGTGATTTAACTTTGATACTATTGTAAATGATCTTTAAAAGAAGTTGTGTCAAAGAATTAGAAATTGAAGGAAGAAGAGAGAGGGAAAATGGAGGGAGGGAGAAAGGAAAGAAGGAAGGGTGGGAGAAAGTCAGGAAAAGAAGACTAGAAAGGGTTAGCCACGCTTCCCTGGTGAGGCTTTGAGCACACTTTCCTGCAGGCTTATGTGGGCGAGAAGTTTTGTCTTGGTGACAAATCTCTCGACATCCATTTCAGAGGAGTTGTCGGTTTCCCCAGACCTTTCTCCCCTGTCCTGGAGAAGTTGTATAGAAGACTGAACTTGTGGCTTGGCCTGCCTCACTCATGCACAGGCACACACATGCACATTTGCCTGCGTGCACCAGCTGTGCCATGAGAGAATGCATTTCTGCTAGGGCCGAGGAAACTGCCAGCCTGTCACTGGGCTCTGAAACCCCCGTGTGTTCAACAATCCCCATGTGTTCTGGGACCCCCATGTGTTCACATGCGGTGGGGCTCCCAGCTAGCTGCCAGGGCCTGCTCTCATCTCCCAGGAAGCCCTGGGGGTGAGGTGCCAGGCTTGTTCATTTCACACCCAGCCATGCCAATTATACTTTTTGGCAAAGGAAACAGCCGGGAGCAGTTTCTTCTGCTCTACATGCCACCCCCACCCCCTCCCCACTTAAGCATTTAGATCTCAAATCATGACTGGGACAGAGGAAAGGCAGAAGGAGGCCAAGGCCACCTGCACCTCCAGCACCATTTCTATCAGAGGCCAGCACTAAGAACCTGGCTTCTGGAAGGCCTGTCAGTACTCACGGGATTGAAAGGGGGACCCCTGAAATGTGCCTGCCACGCACCGCCCTCACCTCCTCATGGGAGATAGGGCTACCTACCACCCAGGTGACCCCTGGTGATTGCACGTCTCCCAAAGACCCCCAGGTAGCCTCTCCACCCCCTAGTCAAGCTCCAGCAGCCACTCTGCTTCCCTTGGCCAACTGGGGATGGTCCAGCGGCCCCTTTCCCCTCGGTGAGCAATGCTGCATTTTGTTTGCCCGGCAAATACAGGTGGTTCAGCCAAATGTTTTATTGATTCCTAAAGCAGTGCCAATGGCCCCCTTCTTCCATCATTAAAGCTCTGTCACTTGCTACAGTCACGCCCTTTGGGGCTCTTTTCTGGTTTTGGTCTCGTCACCTCTTACACCGGCAGACCTCTGGCATGGACCCCTCTTCTCAGGAGCTCACATCCTTGAATGATTTTACTGATGAGTGCATTTCCCTGCAAAGGGCTTTTGGTACCCAGAGTTTCCTTTAGCATGGAAGGGGAGGTGGTGCTGGGAAGGAGGTGAATGGCAGCATCTGGGCTGGGCATCCCGTCTCAGGTGGGTGACCACTGGGTCTCCACTCGGCTCCATGTCTCCCCCCAAAGTAGAAACACCCTGGTACCTTGGAATCCACGAGCCTGGCACCGACAAGAGGGTCCCTCCACACATAGGCCTGCAGGGGCCAGCTGTCCTGTTGGCAGAGAAGGGAGATGGGGAGAGGGCAGACCGAGATGCTCAAACCCAATCATTCCCATCCTATTTGAGTACTTCAGAATCACTGAGAGATGTTTTTAGATTTTATTTTATGCAGGAAGGGGCGTTAGAGGCTTAGAAGGATGAAGTCCAGGGTCTGAGCACAAGAATGGACACTGGAAGGTGGGGGGATTCGGTGCCATCCAGGCCCCTGGGATTCTCACGCAGATTTTGAGGTGACGAGTAGAGCAGGGTCAAGGCCTTAAGGGGCTCTAAGCCCTGAGAGCGTTACTGCCATCGCCGGCTTCAGCGATCACCTGCTTGACTATATTAACTCAGTCTTAAATATTGCTGATTGCAAAATGATGGATAAGTTCATCAAAACCAAAGTTTTCTCTTCCTAGAGCCACCTTGGCTGGTTCCCCTGCAGGAGGCAGTCACTGGAGTTACTTAGACTGTAATTTCCCTCCTGCAAGAGCCTCACCCCTACTTACTGCTGTTCCTGGCACACAGGAGGGCCACCTCAATGGGAGAGGGAGAGAGGGGTGGGAGGAAGGAGAGGGTGGGGGTTTGGGGAGTTCACATCCTTTACTGTTTGTTTATTATACCCTCCTGCCTGTGGGTCCTTGACTTTGGAATTTTTTAAACTCACGTTTCAAAGAAAAGTGTGGGAAAGTACCACAGCATTGCCAACTTTTATTTTTTATTAAATTAGGATGTTAAAAAAACACAAAGAGAAAAACTACAGTCTTATTGTTTAAAGAAAAGCAAAAAAAAAAGTTAGAAGGGCGTAGTTCAGCCTTCATTAGAAAGAGAAAATCCCTCTCTGTGTTACCTTTTCTGCCTCTGGGAACCAGTGAAAATTTGGACAAGTGTTTCCCGTGCTTCTGAACAACTAATTGGGGTTGGTCAGGGTGGGAATTGCTCTACCCATTTTAGAGATGGGAGAACTGAGACTCCAAGATGGGACACATAGTGCAGACTGGCACTTCTTTCTGAAGCTGAGCCCACACCAGCTCCCAGGCCCCTTTTCCAGGCTGTGGCTGCTGCTGCCTGAAGCCACCTGCCAAAGGACACAGGGTAGGCCAGCATCGTATGGCCTATGGGGAGGGGGCTTTCCATGGTCTTGGTCACCAGTCATTGACTTAGCAGGGTGGCATAGTGGCATGGTGATCTCCTTGTGTGGGTAGGGTCACCGGCAGCCAGGCAGCTTGAACCTGCCACACAGGTCCAGCAGGCAGCTGTGTGCTCTGCGGTTGATGGGGAAGGTTGGGGCAAGGCAGGAACCAACTGGCTCAGAGCCACACCTCCGGAGAGGCTGTGAGTCTGGTGCTCCCACTCCTCCCTTCCCCTCCCTTCCCCTCCCTTTCCCTCCCTTCCTCGCCCTTCCCTTCCCTCCTTCCCCTTTCCTCCCCTCCTGACTCCCTGTCCACTCTGAGCCTCTAAGAGTCCACCTCTAACCCCTGGGGCCAGACCCAGCATGGACCACCATTGTGCTATATTTCATTCATCCAGGCAGGGCTCCAAAAACTTTGAGTTTAAATCTGAAAAACCTAAAAAATCTAAAACCTAAAAATCTGAATTTGTGGCTTCTCTTGTAAAAGAAAGAGAGAGAGAGAGGAAAAATGTGACCACCCTGAGCCCATTTCCCCACATGGCAATCATCAGCTGGAGCTGCATAACGCGCCCCTGCAGCTGGGGTGTCTGCTCTCCAGGTCCCCAGCGCCACTCTCATCTGTCCCTGAAGTTGCTTCCTCCCCTCTGTGTCCCCAAGCACCTCACCTTTGGGGGGCAGCTCATGCTGATTCAAAACAGTCTGTTCAAGGCAGAGTTTTTCTAGAAGAATGGCTAATGGGGGGCATCTCAGGCATGGGAGGACTTCCACGAGGAGGGCTTTGTGGCCATCCTGGGGACCTTCCCCACACGACCCAGCCCACGCCTGCATTATGTGAGAGAGGGTTGGCTGGACACCCCTGGCAAAGGGTCCTCGCCTAAAAGAGGCAAAGAGCTTGGAAAGAGCTCCCAATTCAAAAGACTCTGGATGGAATCCCCTAGGTGCTGTTCCTTGTGAGCTGTTGACAGAGCCAGTGACTTTCCCTCTCAGACTCAGAGAGTTTGCCTTCCTGGAAAGTGAGCCTAAGGAGACTTTCTTTGTTTCAGCACAGGGGTCTTCGGAGATTTGAACAAGGTAAGAAATGCCAGAGGAGGTTTTTATCCCTCACGCTCCCTAAACAAATGCTGCCCAGCTGCCTTGGAAGAGGAGGACAAAAGTCTGCTGATCTGGAGGGGGACAAGAGGGAGGGAACATAGGGAATCCCAGCAACTGTTAACCAGACCATCGACTGCAGGCTGCGGGCTCGGCTGAGATGGGCAGAAGAGTCCATTGTTTGGGAGTCAGGCCAGCCTGAGTTAAGTCCTGGTTCTGCTACATCCCAGCTGTGTGACCTTGGACAAGCGACCCAATCTCTCCGTGCCTCAATTTCCTTCTCTGTAACATGGGCCTAATCAGCTCCCAGCCAATACCAGCTCACCAGCTTTTTGATAGAATCACAGTAAATGATCAAATGGGCTGTCAAGTGCTCAGCCCTGAAGGGTACACAGTAGGCCCTCAATCAAGGGCAGCCGTGTTTGTGAGCATCTGGTCCTGTAGGGCTGATGGGGAAGGACCAAATGAAGGGCGCCTGGACTCCACCCCTGCTACAGAACTCCCCTGGGACAGCCGCCACTGCTGACTCGAGGACCACTCACTCCACCTGGCCCATTGCTTTTCCCTTCCAAGTTCAGTGGGCCCTCTGTTCCTTCTAGACCTGATTTGCAGTGTGAATTTGGGCAAGTCCCCACCACCTCTCTCTGGGCCTTAAATTCCACCCCTGTATAATGAGATCACCACTGGCTCTGATAAGCTGGGCCTTGGGGTGGCAGCTTTGTGTCCTAAAAGGAGGGGGCAGTGGTGGGGACCGGCAGCTGGCAAGCCATGCTCCACAGCTCCTTACGAGGGGAGTGGGGTGGGGCTGCGGCTCCAGAAATGCTATGGATGCATCTGGGACTGTCTTTGCACTCGAGGCACCCGACCCGGCCCCTGGGACAAACCCTGAGCCCCAGGATTTCCGAGGTGTCTCAGTTGTCACATCTACCATTTATAAAGCAACTACTGTGTGCTCGACTTCTATTTGTTGACTTCCTTAGAACAGCCTGTACAGTTCAGTTATGTAGTTAAGTGGCTTACCGAGGTCATGGCTAATGCACAGTGCGGTTAGATGCAAGTGTGGGACCTGTGCATGGGCCGGCTGAGAAGGAATGCCTGCCTTACCAGGAGCCTGCAAGCACTGGCCCCATCCTACCCCATATTTTCTTCTAACAGTTTTATGGTCTTAGATCTAATGTTTAGGTCTTTGATCCACTTTGAGTTAATTTTTGTATAGGGTGTGAGATACAGGTTGTCTTTCATTCTTTTGCATATGGATATCCAGTTCTCTAGGTACCATTTATTGAAGCCCATCCTACCCCATGACCCCAACTAAGTCCAAGTATATGTGAGCAAAGTTGAGTTCTGGGGGGTGGCTGTGGTCTGGCCCGAGGCCTCATGCATGGTGCCCTGCTGGTTTCTTCATCCATAGTGCTAACCACGTTTGTAATTATATACTTGTTAGGCCTCTGATCATTTCATTAACATGTGTTCCCTGCAAAGCATTATCTTATTCAGCAAGGATTATCTTGTATCCCCAAAGACCTAGCAAAGGTACCTAGTAGTGCTTGCCATATTTGTTGAATGACTGAATGACAGCACATTTCCGGCTTCCTTCCATCCCACCCCAAGCCATACTTAGTGGATGGTCTGCTGTCAGCACCCAGTACGTCTTTAATAGACTGGATCCATAAACATGAATGGGTAATGAAGTTTCTCTTCTCAGGACAGCCTGAGAACAGCCTCCTGCCTCAGGATTAGTAGCGAGTTGATTATGCTGCCAAAGTGGGGTAGCAGCAATGGGGATGCTCAGGCGGCACAGAGGAAAGGGGCAGTGGACTTGACTTGGCTTGTAGGCTCCCAGCACATTCCAGGTACAGGGACCCTGAGTGACTGCCTATGTATGGCTCAGTTCTTGCCATCATAGCCCTGGTCACTTGATTCCATTTCCTCTAATGCTGCCCTCCAGAAGCAGCATCTGATTGTGATTTAGCTTAGAAATTCCTAGCCGGAACATTCTGGCCTGGTCCATGTCTCTCTCCTCCCTTCCTTCCCTTCCCTTCCCTCCCTTCCTCTGTCCCTCCCTCCCTCCTTTCCTTCCTTCCTTGGGGACAAATAATTTGGCATTTGAGTACCTTACTTGGTCTTGCTGTGCAATTTGGTAACCGGAAGTCAGTCTCTGGAATCTGATCCCCTCCAAGTGGTAGGGGGCTCCCAAAATTGAGTTTCTGGGCAAGATTCGGGGTGAGAAATGGTGAGCCGAACTTGGCACTCCCAGCTCAGACTGGTTTTTGCCCAGGCCCAGTCAGCCTTTCCCTGGACCACACCCATCCCTCCTTCATCTCTGGATTCTTTTATCCATCCATTCTTTCCAATATTTGGTGAACAAAATACCATGTGTCAAAAAGCATACTCGGGCGGGCCACGGTGGCTCAGCATGCAGAGTTCTCGCCTGCCATGCCGGAGACCCAGGTTCCATTCCCAGTGCCTGCCCATGCAAAAAAAAAAAAAAACATACTCAGATGTAGCCTCTGACTTCATAGAGCTTTCGCCTGGTAGAGGGCAGCTGTCATGCAAAAAATACACCGTTGCCAACTGTGATAACTTCTGGGGTGGCATGAGAGGGAATAGCAGAGGGTTCGTAATTGAGACTGGGAGTCAGAGAGCACCTCTGTAGGAAGAGTAGGAAAGTCTTATTTAATTGAAACCTCAAGGAGGAGAAGGAGTAAGCCAGGGGAAAAGCTAGATGGAACAGCTTGTGCAAAGGCCCTGAGGTGGGAGAGAGAGAGAAGGCCACTGGCTGAATTGATGGAAGCCAGTGTGGCTGAGCGCAGACAGCAAGGGGGAGATGCAGGGACCAGAGCAGCCAGGCCTACAGGCCATGCTGGAGCGCTTGCCCTTTACCCTGAGGGACACAGCAGACAGATAGAGGATGAGCAGGGGAGAGATGTTGATTTGACTCTCTGGTTTCTGCATGGAAGGGGGATTGAAAAGTGCAGCTTGGAGAGGGGGCTCTCCTGGTGGGACACGAAGGCAGCCTGATGGGTAGGAGTTGTTCATGACTTCTTTACCCCTAAAAGTGCTCTGAATCCACTTATTTGTCTACACTGGGATCAGCAACACCTTTCGTGCTGTTGGATGTCATCTGAAGCTGGGGAGGAACCAAAAAGGAAAGTTGGAAATTAGAAGAAGAAAAAGACAGAGAAGAGAAAGAGGCCTCAACTTTCCGTTCCTGGTAATTGCTGAATTGGCGCTAGCGGAGGCAGAAGGAATGGCTGATTCTGTCCCTCTGCCGGCAGAGGGGAGAGAGGAAGGCGTGATATTGACTTAAACGTGGGGGATTTAAAAGGCCCCTATGTTCCCACTTTGTGCTTGGCTTCTAACAGACAGCCTGGGACCTTTGAAGTCGGTCTGGCCCAGTGGGGAGTGCACTTCTGTGGCGATGAGATGCTAACGGGGGCAGGGGGACGGCCGAGACTCTATTAGGTATGCTCCAGCAAAAAGAAAGGCAAATCCAATGATAATGTACATCTGTTTCAGGGAATTTATAAGCTTTGAACATTTTTTATGGGCAGATAAGTGGGTCCTTTTCTTACCGTAACTTAGAACTTCAAAGCTGAGTGTGTGGATAATGCAAATTGCTGAAATATGAGATTCTTCCTACAAAGAAGTTTCCAAAAAAGACAAGGAAGAAAAAAAGAGGGGGAGAGAGAGAACGCAGCCTAATTGATGGCACAGTCTTTTATGTACATGGCAAAAATGGGACAGCAATTGATTTTTATGAAATAAGAAATTGATGGGAGGGATATCAGGGAGGAGGTGGCATGTGTGGGGGCCAGGGGGCCAGGGGTTGGGGCCAGGCAGGTGGGCCCAAGGCCTTGAGCTGGGCCCTGGGGACCCAGCCCCCTCCCTCAAGGAGCCCTGACACATAATGGGGAAGAGAAAACAAATAGACTGGGTGTTCTAGAGTCAGCTATAGGTGTCGGCGGAGCTCAGAGACAGGATGGAGCCTTGAGGCCTGGGGAAATCAGGAAAGGCTCTCTGAATGAGGCCAGCTGTATGGTCAGGGGTGATGGCATACTTCTTGTGTGGTGACTCCCTGGAGCTCTGTCTCTGCTGTCCACTCCCACCCCCAGCGACTAACCTAGGAACCCTTTGAAGGCAGAGGCGCGGTAAACATTCAATGCTTGTTGAATGGACAAATGAATGAATGAAGGTGAGAAAAGACAGGCAGTTGGCACAGAGACACCATATAAGTGGATGATTCCATCTACAAGGGAAGATGGGCTGTGTTTTGGTCCTTATGGTTGACTTCCAGCATACATTCTGCCCCCGGGTGATTGGGCTAAGCCAACTTCAACCAAGCCATCCACCTTTGCCAGTGATTGATCAGGAAAGGGCAAGTGATCTAATTCTGGCTAAAGAGACCTAAGGGAAGTCTGTTGAGGAGTATCTTGGAAAAGTTTCCTAGTAAGATCTGTGTGATGTCTGGTGTGATGCCTGGTACAGTGGCAGCCATGTTGCTACCAGCCTAAGTTGTAGAGCCTAGGTTCAGAGGGAACTGGGTCCTGGAGGAAGTCACTGAGCTACTCCATGGACAGCACCTGGCCACTGCCCTGTTTCTGCCCTTCAGTCGTTTGGCTTTTCTCAGGAGAGGATCCCGAGATGAGAATTTAAATGATAGTCATTTATTTTGAGGTGCTCCTGGGAAACACTGATGGAGGAGTGGGGCAGTGAGATCCAGAAGGAAAGCAACTGTGGGCAGCTGGAGGTTAATCCTACTGGGGAACTCGAGCAGCCAATGTGGCCCCTTCCCTAAGAGATCCCCCCCCCTTGCAGAGTCAGGGACCTGGGGTATTTATCCTCCCCTCTGTGCCAGCCATTGTTGAGGACTGCACCTGCTCACAGCCAGGACAAGCCCTGGTGGCCGGAGACAGCCTTCAGCAGAGTTGCAGGCACTGGCAATTGGAAAGCGAGCTGGTAGAGGCAGAAAGGATTCGTGCAGGGGACACAGGGTGGGGTGCTGGCAGCATATGGTAATTTGGGATTTCTGTTGCTTGCAGCTGGATGCAGCCTAATCCATGCCAGGTGATCGTGGAGGGCCTTGAAAGGAAAGGTCAGGGGTTTGGACATTTTCTTGAGACGCAGCCGGGAAACATAAAAGGTTTTGAGCAGGTGTTTTAATGACTACGAGAGCTTTTGGCAGCAGAGTGTTGGGGGGAGGGGGAGGTCAGTATGTGGACACACCTGGGAAATCTCAGGATGCTCGGCGCCTGCCTCCACCTGGCACGCTGCCAGCATCCTAGGGGATTTCAGCACCTGCCTGGATCCTGGTCTCTCAATTTCATGACCTCCTTCCCAAGAGCCCCCTTTCTGTCTTCTTTAGCCACCTACTCCAGGGCTGCGCTGTGGATCCAGTAGTGCCCCACCCAAGAAGTTACCAGCACTGTCCTTACTCCTGCCCTTCTCACAGTCCAGGCGCGGGGCCACCCTGATGTCCCCCTTTTCACCCCGCACTCCATTTCGTGCTTACTCTTGGGCAGTCTGTGCTCTGGATTTTCACTGCTTTCTATCCAACGCCCTCATCTTGATCACCTTTTTCTGACCCACCCACATGACAAAAGCCACCTCTAGACAAAGTAGAGAGTTCAGAATCAAGGGCTCTGGGGTCAGATGGACAATTATCACTCTCCCCACTAAGTCGCCAGTGACTTTTTTGTCCCTAAACCCCGTGGGCATTTCCATAGCTACCTTTCTGAACTGCTTGCTGTATTCATGATGCCGACCATACCCTCCCTTTCAGAACACCCTCCCCCCATGGATTCAGTGCACAGGCTATACCCATTCACTCTTTCTTTCACATCCTTTGGTTGTGAGTTCCAGAATGAAGACTCAGCCTAGGAAGTGCCATGGGGTAGCTTCTGGGAATCTTCCTTAAAAGATAGCTTGTTTATACCTGTCATCCCTTTTCTTTTCTAATGCTTTTTCCATTCTGCTATGTGGAAAGCAGATGTAATGGCTGGAATTCTAGCCACCATCTGGGCCATGAGGACATGGACTATATGCTAGAGATAGTGGAAAAGCTGGGAGAAGCCTGTGTCTCTGGAGACTCAGAGGAATGGGGTCTCCATTCCATGCCTGGGCACCTACCTTTTAGCTATTCTTTGGGGAAGAAATCAACCTCTTGCTTGTTAAACTACTCTTTCCTGCACCCAAACCTTTCCTAATTGAAATTCCTTAGGATTCATGACTTCGTACCCTATTAGATTTTCTCCAGTCTCTCTGGGCCAGTTTTAGCAGTCTGCTCTGCCTAATCCTCCTTTAAAAATGGTGACATTGAAATTGGATACGTGGGACCTCTCTGTACTATCTTTGCAACTTCCGGTGAATCTATAATTACAGTGGCATTGCTCAGATTTCAGTCCTGGGCCTCTTGTCTCCTCCATGGACTCACTTCCTGGGGTCTCATCCACGCCCGTGCCCCGATGACCACATAGACTCTGCTGACAAGGAGCTCTAATTGCACACCCCCAAACAGCTTACCCCAACACTTGTTTATTGCTCAATAAATAGCAAGGCAGTCCACTCAAAGTCCAAGCCAGAAGCTGGAGTGGCTCCTCCTCCAACCCTAAGTCAACTACCAAGACTTATCGGTAAGCCACCCTCCCCCGCACCCCCAGTTGTCACTGCCCTAGAAGAGTGCCCATCAACCCTGCCCAGCCCGGCAGGCATGCTCCCCCTCCAGCCCAGCTCTCCTGCCTCAGTCCTCACACTGGGGACAGAAATCGCTTTACAACATCAATCAGACCAGGCCACTTCCCTGCTGAAAACTACCCCTATGCTGTCAGGACAGGGCTTCAACTCCCAGCCCAGCTTCCCAGGCCCTTGGTGACTGTCTCTGCCCCCTTTCCTGACCCACCCCTTGTTACTTCCTGCCTAACCTCTGTGCCCTGCTGCCTTCCCTTCCTTCCACAACGTGCTGCTCCTTCTCCCTGTGAGGCCTGCTTGGACCCCCTCACCCAGTGACCCCTGGTCTCCGACTTGGTTCTCCAGAACAGAGCCTGCGTCGAGGATTGGGTGAAGGTCATCGTTTGGTAAAGCAATACCAGGAAGATGAGTGACGGGCCAGGTAGAGGAGATGGAAGGTGACAAGCCAACACGATGTGCCACTGTCCATTCACTACCAGGGCAGTGGGGACCCAGTCCCCCAGAGGCCCGATCAGGCATGGAGTGCTCCTGAAGTATCTACATACAGGGCACTGGTTCCAGCCTGCATCCCAGGGGTACTGCTGAGGTGCTGATGTCCCCTCATTCCAGGCTGCCCACTGCTCTCAGCAGGCTCCCACAGGACTAGAGAAGGCAGCAGAGGGCTGAGGGGCAGGGGTGCTGCAGAGACGCTCTCCTGATGCTTCAGCAGGGCTGAGGGGAGTCTGTGTCTGCTGGACTGTTCTGGAAACTCTTCCTTCCAGACCTGGCTTCCCTAGGAGCCCGCCCCGACCCCTGAGGCGGGGGCACATGACGCTAGTGGGCCTCTGCACTTGCCCACATCACAATTTCTTGTCTGTCTTCCCCACTTGGCTGTAAACTTCTTAACATATAAATGTGATGGAGTAAAACATGGAAACAAAGTTGGTGTGGAGGGGAGACAACTCGTGGAAACACTTTGAATTTATAGGGAGATGTAATACAGGAGTTTAACAAGGCCCAGCCCGGCTTGCGGACCCGTGCGGCTGGCCTAGGGAGCAGCTCCAGGCCCCAGGAGAAGCCATGGGGCCCCAAATCCACCATCGGCCAAGTAACTGGTTAGACAAAGCACTGCCTGTTTAATCCTCACAGCAACTTTACCTGGGGGGTTTTCTAGCATGGCCATTCACGGATGAGGACGGTAAGGCTCAGCGAGGTTGTATACCTTGTCTAAGGCATTTGATTCAACTGGCTTGCGAAGCTCATGCCCTGCTACATTCTCACTCTCTCTGCCCCCTCTCTCTCCCTCTCCCCCTCCCTCCCAATCTACCCCCTTTTCGCCTTTCTGGGCATCTCCTGGACACCCAAAAAGCAGGGAGTGGGGGGTGGGCAGCATATTCACTCCCATTCCATTGGCCAAAGCCACTTGGCCAAGCCCAAAGGCACCAGGGCGGCGGGCACCCTCTATGCTGGGGGCGGCGGAGGGGAGTGAATGGGAAGTGAAAATGTACTGTGTGACAATGCCTTCTCTCCTGGGGGACGCAGGGTCAGGGCCCCTCTCGGGGAGTCAGATGAGCTGAGTCCAAGTCCTTGAGGCCGTCATTTCCCCTTTCTGAGATTCAGTTTCCCCAGCTGCAGGACAGGGTGAATGATAAATACCATAAGGCAGTGACCAGTGTGAGCCAGGAGGGTGACCTCCAAGGCCTCTGGCTGCCAACAGCGAGGACGGGTGCTGGGTACCGGGGGGGTGGGTGGGGGGAGGTGACGTGGGAGGCAGCAACCCAGGCAGTGGTTCCAGTTTGAACCACTCCTGGGTCGACCAGGCCCCGTGGGGGCAGCTGCCCCAGCCTCACTTCTCCCAACGTCCCCGGGAACCACGCCCGTCAGACACCCCCACGCGACAAGGAGCAACCGAGGATGGTCGCGTGGCCCTCAGGGGCTTCCTGTCTGATGCTGGGGGCAAGGGGAGTGGGGGAAGCGCAGGACGGCGGAGGAGGACGGGCAGGCCTTCCCAGGAACAGCCTGCCACCCACCACCCACCACCCACCACCCGCCCACGGCGGCTTCCAATGCAGGGAGCATATGACGGGAGAGAGAATACAATCTCCTGATAAAGCAGAAGAGGCGATTAAGTTAATGAAAGGATCATTTTGCTGGTTTGAAAACTATAATTAATAGGCATTAATTGTCTATTTAGAAGTTTAGCGTGGCGGGGGCTCGGGAGCCGTCGTCAAACACAATGACACTGTGAGCCCTGCATAGTAAAGACGGGGCCCAGATGGTCCCCAAAGCCCCTAACGAGAGCTGTGCGAGGGGCTGCTGTAATGATAAAAGATGCCACTTGCTGTTCTGCTCTTCCTGTAATGACATCCTCTCTGAGATGATGCTTATCACTTGTGCTTTCATCTTCAGTTAAATAGCATATGGCCCCAGCTGATTAAAACCCCCTCCTGGTTTTAATCAGTGATTCGGGATCAGGTTTCTAATGGTGGTGGCGGTGGCCTTGCTGGTCCCTTGGTA